>JAJOZX010011944.1:0-121620 GCA_023014485.1 Bathynomus jamesi
TCACCCTGTTCCTCACTATAATCCCCGCAATTTTCAGGAAAATAGTCCAAGTGGACCACAAAAAGTGCATTTTTATGGACATGCGCGACCCATGAGCTTTGAAAGCTTCCATCAAGTTTTCGACTACGGACTCGTATTCTGGACTTCTACGCTTGCCAAGAAAATCACTGACAACTGATTTGAATGCCTGCCAGGCATTCTTCTCAGTTGGAGTCATTGCGTTTTCGAACTGAGTATCCTTGATCAAAGTTCGAATTTGAGGACCATCAAAAACCCCAGCATTTAGTTTAGCATCAGATATATGAGGAAATTTACTCTCGAGATATCGGAATGCTGAACCCTCCTTATTCATTGATTTGATGAAATTTTTCATCAACCCCAGCTTAATATGAAGTGGTGGGAGCAAAATTTTTGTTGGTGGTACAAGGGGCACTGAAACGACATTATGCGACCCAGGTTCAAAATTCTCTCTGGATGCCCATTCACGCTGTGCATAGTGCTTCTCATCCGCTCGGCTATCCCATTTGCAGAGGAAACATGAGTATTTCGTGTATCCCCCTTGCATTCCCAATACAAATGCCACAATCTGAAAAAAAATGAAAATATTTAAAGAATTTAGAGAATTTGTTCTATCAGATAAAAAAATCTATGCATTGGACTGTATCACTTCTGTGGGGAAGTTAAGTGTTCTTATACGCTCTCAAATAACCTTTGGAAAAACAACATAGTCAATAGCAATAGTTTACTTATGATATTAGTATTACCT
This sequence comes from Bathynomus jamesi, assembly GCA_023014485.1. NCBI lineage: Eukaryota > Metazoa > Arthropoda > Malacostraca > Isopoda > Cirolanidae > Bathynomus > Bathynomus jamesi. Next base: position 767 of record JAJOZX010011944.1, read on the forward strand.
TCAAATCTCCACAGATCCTCCAGTTATGTTGGTCGTATACGAGAGCATCCAGTAAAATTTTCATGTTATCGTAGCTCTCAGTAAGTTGTACGGAATGTGCTACAGGGACTGATGCAACCCTATTCCCAATGTTGAGAAGTACTGCTTTCAAACTTCGTTTAGACGAGTCTATAAATAGCCTCCATTCTGATGCGTTATATGGCAGGCCCAAGGATTCGATTAGCCCCTCAACATTGCAGCAGTACACTAAGGAAGAGGTATTTTCGTGCACTGCAAAAAACTTGCGGAATTCTTCCTCTCGTTTCCTATACCAGGAGAATGTTGTTCCCGGAGCCAGCAAGTTGTCCTCTCGAAGTCGTGAGCCCAAGATCTCGGCAGCTAATTTGGAAAGTCCTAAATCCCTGGTAAGATTATTAAGTTTGGCCTGGTTGAGAGGCCTCGGCTCATTTGAAGCGGTATTTTGAGGTACTGTATATACGACTGGGACTGGTCATTGGCATTGGTCATTGATTCATCATCAGAATCATCGAAGTCCAGGGTTTGAGGTGGGTCGGGTATTGGAATTCCAGGACCATGGGGTACAGGTCTCATAGCAGAAGGAATGTCAGGGTATACAACAATGTGTTTATTCTTCTTGTTAACTCCTGAAAATAGAAACACAGAAACATGGATATAAAACTTGCATATGAAATAGAAGAAGCATTCAGACAGTGGCGGCTCGTGAGGGAAGGCTGCGGTCTGTAAAATATGAAATAGGTCGATGGAGTCTGTATATTTTCTTTCTTTTTCATTCATATTGTCCCTTCGGGGACAATATGAATGAAAAAGAAAGAAAATATACAATCATTGTATATGTAAATGTAACTTGTATAACAATATGTATGTGTAAATGTATTTTCTATAACAATATGTATATGTAAATGTAACTTGTATAACAATATGTATGTGTAAATGTATTTTCTATAACAATATGTATATGTAAATGTATGATTACCATTATGGTGAATATTATGCTATATATGGTGAATATTACATTATGGTGAATATTATGTCAAGTTTCATACGAGGATTTCAAAATATTTAAGAAAAATAAATTTATAAGCCCACCTTGGAGGTTTGTCATGCAGAAATAGCAATCTGTCACGTGATCCTTTCCTTCTCTCCAAATCATGGGAATTCCAAAAGGCAAAGATTTCGCTCTGCCTTTGCTCCATCTTCTCAAATTTTCAATGCACGTCTTGCAGCACATATGAGGGGCGAAATTTTTGTCCTGGTCCCCTAGCTTAATTCCAAAGTATGCTCTATACATTGTCTTCACAAATTTAGTGATTTGGGACTGGTTATTTGGCATGGTAACCGTCCCACATATGTAGCAGAATCTATTGGGATCATTTTTACACGCTCTATTCATTATGAAATATTTTATCTATATGCCTGAAAAGTAAAAAAAGATATTATACAAGTGAAACAAGTGATGATAGATGTTACTGTTCCAATTCCGCTTTGACAAAATCACGAAAAATTCTATTTTACTTATGAGGCCATAGCCGGATAACCTGAACTGATTGAGAAAAACGGATTGCAGATTCGAAATCAGCAGGAAAATCTCTATAAGAATCACTTACAAAACCCTTGACAGCAAAATTGATGCATACCAGTGTAATAGTTGTTCCATATAATGGTGATGGCATTATATTACTGAGTAGGTCATATTTGTTATTTTCTGTGCTTGTTGTAACATCAGTTCTTTTTGCTTTTGGAAACAATTCCATGTATTATTAATTGTTATGGCCAAATATTTTATTGAATCTACCACTTTAATTCCCTCTATCTGCTCTGGTGCTTCTTTTTCGTTGAATATCATAAAATTACTCTTATTTTTGTTAATCTCCAGGCCATATGTCCTCCCTATTTGTATTACTTTTTTGATATTATCACTTGCCTCCTCTATTGACATTGATAGCTGTAATCCATTATCCGCAAAAAATAATGTATGTATTTTAAATTTCTCATCTTTATATCCTATGTCTTCGTTATCCAACTTCTCCAGAATTTGGTATGTCATCAACTTGAATAGAGGTGCTGATAGGATGTTAGGCTTCATAGCGCGTAATTTCGAATTTAAATCGAAGGATATTATATTGCCCCTTTACAAGTCCCTAGTCAGGCCTCATTTAGAATATGCCGTTCAGTTTTGGTGCCCATATTTGCGTGAGGATATTGATAGGTTAGAAAGGGTTCAGCGTGGTGCCACGAAACTAATTCCGTCATTGCGCAACAAGCCTTATGAAGATAGGATTAATTAAAGAGTTAGACTTGCATTTACTTGAAACTAGGAAATTAAGGGGGGACCTTATTGAAGTTTTCAAAATCGTTAATAACATCGATAACGTAAATTTTGACAAATTGTTCACTTTTGATAATAGCAATACTCGTAATAACGGATTTAAGTTGCGTGGCAGACGTTTCATTACTAATATCGCTAAAAACTTCTTTACGTTTAAAGTAATTGATAACTGGAATAATCTTCCCGCGACCGTCGTGAACTCTGCCAGCGTTAATGTGTTTAAAAACCGTCTAGCTAGGCATTTTAAAAATATTAACGTTGTTTAAAATAAAAAACAATTATTGGCAACAGGAGCTCTGGGGGTCGTAATCGGGGATGAGTCTGTTGACGTCTAATGTCAGCTTGTGACATGCCATCGTGTGATATGCCAGCAAAAAAAAAAAAAAATTAGACTAACATGAACTTAGTTGTAGCTTGTTGAGTAAATTAACCCACTTTTTGTTATTTTTTATACTTTTTTCCTTCTTCTCTCCTTATTTGCATGTCTGTAACTCTCTTTAATGCATGTCTGTAGTTTGCATGGTATGATAGTGTTTGAATTAAGAATGTGTTGCATGGTTTGTAATGCGTTCTTATTTTACTTCTTTTCGTTTTTCACGCCTTTCCAGCCTAGTGGGCTGCATCCTCTACCTCCCTATGGAGTGGAGGATTGATCTGCAACAACTGGAAGAATGTGTTGCTTTGCGTTAAGAATGTGTTGTTCTTGAGTTAAAAATGTATTGCGTGGTTTGTAAGCGTTCTTATTTTACTTCTTTTCATTTTTCACCCCTTTCCGGCAGAGTGGGCTCTACCTCCCTATGGAGTAGAGGACCGTTCTGCAATCTTTCCTATTCTCTCCGACTATTTTTCTGACTTGTCGGCAGTGGCCGGCGGATGATGATGGTGAGTCTTTTTTCTCTTTTTCTGAATGAATGTTAACCCACGAGTGATAGGTGTTGCTACTTACTTAACCCCTTATTCTCTTCTCTTAACCCCCCTACTCTTTCCTTTCTCTCGGGCTAACCTTAGAGTGGGTCTTCGGGTCTTTGTTAGCCTTAGCTTCTGTAGATCTGTAGATCCTTGTCTTATTCCACTGCTTACTTCTATTTCTTTACATAGCTCATCATTTAGTCTCACTGTGGTTCTGTCTCCCTTATAGATTTTTGTTATGACTTCTATTATGTCTGGGTGAATCTTATATCTCATGAGAGCTTCCACTAGTTATTCTCTTTTAACCGAATCAGAAGCTTTTGCGAAGTCAATTGCTGCCACTATCAAGAGTTTTCTATTTCTGTAGTTATTTTCTATACAATATTTCAAGATATAGATATTATCCTCTATTCTTCTCCATGGTGAAAATCCAGCTTTTATGATAGACATGAACAGCTTGTATGCTACATCAGTTAATGCTATAGGTCTTAGGTATTTCTCTGTAGGTTTGTTCTTCTTTGGCACCATTACTGTTTTTGACATCTTTCCAATTCCTTGGTAGTCTCCCTGTTCTCAGGATCTGGTTGTAGCAGTTTGCTAATGCTTGGGTGCACACTTCACTCTTTCCCAATGCCTTGAAGAATTCTGGCTTTAAACCATTTAGTCCAGCAGCTTTCCCATTTTTTATACTTTTTTATCCTTCTTTTATCTCCTTTGTTGTTATAATAGGTTCATCCATATATCCCATCTCACTTCTCACCTCTAACGCCATATCTTTCTCTCAAAGTAGATGGTATTTGGTATTCTAATGTTCCTATTATTACTCCTTGGTCATCTTTGTCATGTCTTTCTTGTATCTTAAACTCCATACTTATGGTTTCTTAGGCTGGAGGGTAGGGTATGTTTCTCACTCACCATGACCTCTTGGGCAGAATCATTTTGTCTGTACCTATCTATAAATTCTGCCGTCATACCACCAGTCCAGACTGTATCCAATTTATTTGGATGTTTCTGGTATATTCCTAACCAGTAGCCTTCAAATTTTCTATCTGCCTCTTCAGGTGCCAGTTTATTTCCTTGTTCATCGTATAATTCTATTTCTGTCTTCCTCTTTACCTTCTTTCCTTTCAGTTTGTTGATATGCTCCCATAATTTATCACCTCCTCCATCTTTTATCTCCTCACTGACTTTTTTCTCATGCTTATATATTTCATCCTTTATCATCATCTGGACTTTCCTTTTTTGTTCCCTATACTTCTGTTGGAAGTGTGCTTTTTCTTCTCCACATGTATTTCTCTTTTTTCTATTGTATTCCTTTCTCTTTTTTATCCCTTCTCTAATTTTTTCATTCATCCAGGGTTTCTCTTCAACTCCAGAGTTCTTATCGATCCTCTTTTTATGTGTTCTTTTCAGTTCAGTATCTGCCACTTCTTTCATAAGGTTTTCCATTCCCTCCATGTCCTCTATATGTCTTTCAAAATTTTTTCTTTCTATCATTTTTACATAGTTCTCTAAAGCTGCTTGATCTTTTTTGTAATATTCCGTTGATTTCCATTCACCTTTGTTGTAGCTAGTTTTGTCCTCTCTATCACATCAGAAAGAAACCGTGATTAGGTTGTGATCGGATAGATCAATTTCTTCCCTTTCTTCGTCAATTTTCATCGTCTTAAATCTACCATACATGTTGTTTGTTACTAGTACAAAGTCTATCGCACTCTTTTTAGAGTCTCTCTCCCATGTATATAAACCTCCACATTTAGGGTCATTATTTAATAAGATTATCCCATATTCATCCATCCACTCTATTATCATATTCCCCGTGTTGTCCAGTTTTTGGTAGCCTAAAAAGCCTACATGGCCGTTGAAATCACCCAGTATTACCACATTTTCATTACCCATTTTTCCTAAATTGTCCTCTATTTCTATTTTTAGTGCTGCTTTTCTTCTCTTATCCTCCTCCTCTCCTCCACTGGGTAGATATACAAGCATTATTATAAATTGAAAAGTCCCTATTTGGCACTTACTGTAGACACCAAGATATCCTTATTTACTGATGGCAGGTGATTTATATTTATATATTCTACATCGTGATACAATATCATTAGTCCTCCTCCTTTTTTGTCTTCAGCAGATCTCATACTTTGTATTTTTGACAGTCTTTTGCTTTTCATTATTTTATCAACCTTCAATTGTGTTTCTGTAAGACATAGTATATCACTTTCCTCATCTAGTAATTTTTCCATTTCCACCATCTTAACTTTTGTTACTCCTTGAATATTGATTAGTTTTATCCTAAATGTGTTGCTTTTCTTATCTACATACGACTTTTCCCTCCTTCATTCAGAGGTGTCAGTTTCTCTTTTTACTAGTTTTCTCTCCCTTATAAACCATCCTCTTTCGCCCCTCTCTCTCTTTTCTTTCAGTTGCTCCCTTAGATTTTTATTTTTCTCTCTCTTCTTTTGTTAAATCTGAAGATATTTCTATCCTTTTCTTCCTTATACAGTATCACTTTCATCTTTTAGCAACTTTGCATGCTTAATCACCATCCATTTCTCTCTCTCTCTTCTCTATTACACATAGTCAAAATAGAATGTATAATCTAACACATATAATGCCTAAAATTCAGTACGCCAAATTTGGCCTATCCCTAAACGAACTGTGTGCAAGATGGCTGACACGTTATTTTAAATTTTTTATTAGAGTAAGTTATCAAAAAGTGTTAGCAGGTATCTTTCAGTAATATATTTTTTCATGGTATTATGTAATAATTTTTAGTCATAGAAACCTAAAATAAAGTAATTTACAATTTCCTCTGGTCAGAGGCGGATTAAGACACCTCGGGGCCCCGGGGCAATGAAGAATATGGGGGCCCTTTTCTATAGCTTTTTATTAACAATACAGGTACACGTACATTTACACGAATTATATGTACGGTGCTCAAGCTAATTGAGAAACAAACTTAAAAGAACCTTAACACAGTGTATTTTGCCGTTTGCCAAAACCAAACAGTATTAAACAAACTTTACTTTAGCGCCTATAAAACATAAAATAAAACAAGGAATTTGTCAGTTTGTATACTCTGTCATATTTAATCAAAGAAGTTTGCGAAATCTCGAATTATATCATCGAAATTAAGTTGATTGGGGGGCCCCTCAAGGATGGGAGCCTGAGGCTTCAGCCTCAATAGCCTCAGTGATAATCCGCCAATGACTGTAATTACTATTAAAAGAAGTTTTGTATAGGTTGTTTCAATGTGCATTTAACGTGTTATGTAGATACCGTGAAAAAACACAAATTTAACAATGAATCTAGGCCTAACACCACTGCCCGGTAATGGGATGCTATAGGTTTAAACTAGCACAAACAGGTTGCACCTTACGCATTTAACTGTTTTCAGATTTACTGTCAGAATTTAACCAATAGAGAAAAAAGGTGAGACTCTAGTGTTAACGAATGATACGTATTTAGATTGAACTTAACAGTGTTGGCATGGAAATCGAATATCAACGAACAATTCGTTTTTTTCTCAAATCCAACATAAGTTTCTCGTATTCTTGGCTGTAAAGTTGAAATGATGGAAGTAATGAAGTAAAAATTAAATAAAAATTTGGTTCATCCAATATTTTCGAGACTTTTAGTTTATGTGAAATGAATCCATCCTCTGAGAATCGAGAAACAAAGCTAAGCTTTCCATTTAGGAAGTAATTAAAGTCAATAAAGCCAAAGGAAAAGTTTTCCGCAACTGCCTCTGGCATACAGAGCAGACCATGTTTGTAAGATGGAAAATCTCTGTATCACTAGGTTTTAAGGTAACTAATGGTGTAAAGCAAGGGTATATTATCACCCTATTATATATATATATATATATATATATATATATATATATATATATATATATATATATATATATATATATATATATCCCTCCGTCTATGGCCCTGGGGTGGTTCGGATCGACGGGGGTTCTAGTTAGGAGGCAAGCAACGGATATTTCTTATATAACATTCTAATTCTTTTCGGTCGCCACTCTGTTAAACTCTTGGCTACAGACTCGCCAGACTGTTATGCCAATATCTTCTATGGTGCTTGGGTTGTCTCTTAATTTGGGCAAAGGGTCGCCAATTTTTAATTCTTCTCTTGCTATAATACTCTGATACTTTCTCTGATACTTTCTCTGATACTAAAATTATCGACTTTTCTGACTAAGTTCTTCTGAAGAGAGCACGGCTCGAAGGGGAAAATAAAAAGTTTCTCTTGCTGTAATTTAGTGCTAAAATGTACAGGTAGTGCTCTGAATTTACAAGGGTAGAGGTTCGACCTCTTTCGACCATGGCTCAGGCCGGAATCTAAAAATATTAAGAAGGCAAGGGGCCTCTGCCCCCTCCCGCAGCAAGGCTGCTAACAAGGGAGTCCTAATGAAGTGCTATAATGAAGTGCCGCAATGAAGAAGTCTAAAGAAGAAGTGCTGTAATTTTACAAGTACATGTATAATATAAACCTAAATGTTGGGGGACGACAGTTGAAGGTTAAGTTCCCCCCCTTTTAAACACATGATCAGATGGTTTGAAAAATTTCAACTAAAAATAATAAAAAAAATAAAAATAAAAACTAATCGTATATTTTTGCCGAATCTTCATTTCTGAAGGCGATATCATTTCGTAATAGTACACATAAGTACAAATTAAGTACACGACTGAGTACGTATTAATTTTGGTTCATTACAATTACGATTACAATTATGGATTACTTCACATTCGCTTATGATTGTCCATTACAGTTCTATTAAAGTACATTCTTACATTATAAATTAAATCATTACATTTAGTTACAGTTTCAATGAAGTACATTACAAGTTATTATTAATTACAGTTTCATTAAAGTACATTACGTTATATTAAATTAAAGTATTATAGTTAATTACAATTAAACAGTTACTATAACTTTGTTTTGTTTTTACAGTGTTTCATATTAATAGACAATTAAGATGTTTAGAAATATAATACAACGTACATGGCACACATGATATAGATTTATATAAAACATAACGTGTTACATTATATTATAATATGTTATAAATTTGGAATCAGAGCGAACGGAGATATTTTATCTTTGAGGCGCTCGAATCTGTCGTCGTGAGCGGAATTTGATAATAACTTACTAAGCATTTATGAATATCTTTAGGGGTGAACGCACTTAAAAATAAAAATGAAAAAAATAATACGAGAACGTATTTTTGCGTTTTCGAACGAATGAGAAAAAATGAATATTTAATAAAATTTATATAGGATAATGATCAAGGGGAATTAATGACGGGAAAACGTGACGTATGGATGAATATGGTTGAATAATAATGTTTATACTACATAACACCACAACCTTATTATTAAAGAATTTACCATACATTGCATACGGAAGATGTCCATATACCAAGCGGGTGACTTAGTGTACAAGGTATGGGAAACGTAAAGAGAATAAAGTTATTTTATGACGTCATAGTGTATAAGTCATTATTAGAAAAGATGAATTAGAGAAATACAGTAATGAATAAAGAAGTATAAATCGAAATTCTATCCAAAACTCGCTTAGGCGATTTTGGTTTCTTATGTAAAAATGGACATTCGAACATAAAAACTATACGAACATAAGTACTGCATGAAGACAATGAATCCATATAATGATGGTGTAGGAATTGTTCATTGTTCACTTTTTACATATATATATATATAGTACAGTACAGTATATATATATGGATGACCTTACCAATGAACTAAAAACTGCACGTACTGGCTGTGCCATTGGAAAGGAAAAAATAATCATTTAATGTATGCTGATGACCTTGTTCTTCTGTCACCCTTTTCCCATGGGCTGAGAGTACTATTAGAGATATGTGAACAATATGGTATAGAAAATGACATCATCTGGGGCAAAGAGTTGTACAGTAGTCTGATTTTTAGGTGTAATATACTGAAACATGTATCATGTGGGTCTTTCGAAATGAATGGTCAGACAATACCTGTCAAAGACATATGTAAATACTTACTCACGAGCTGCGAAATGAACCTGATATTAATAGGCAACGTAAAAAGTTGTATGTACAGGGTAACATAATAGTAAGGAAATTTGGTGTGTGTTCAGAATCAGTCAAAACTTATCTTTTTATAACTTACTGTTCTGCATTGTATACATCCCATCTGTGGTGGAACTATACAAAAACTGCTATGAATATACTCTCTTTTGCTTAATAATATATGCTATGTAGGGAACCAAATTGGTGCAGTGCCAGTTTTATGCTTACTACGCGTAACCTACCTACTGTACCATCCAAATGTTAATCCGGAAGAATATATATAATTTCATTACTAGAGTCCAAAGCAGCTGTAATGTGTTATTGTGCAACGTCCTGTCCTCAGATACTGTGTACCTCTCACCTATATGGCAGTCTTGGTTCACACAGCTGCTGGTTTACAATGCCTTTTTTTTGTAATTTAGTAAAGATTGTATTTGCATATTAGGTTAAGTGTTATGATAAGATTGTATTTGTATGTTAGGTTAACTGGCCATGCTGGCTTTATTTTGTACTTGTATGTTAGGTTAAGTGGCTATGCTGGCCTTATTTTTGTATTAAGTTCAGTGTATGATAAAATTGTACTTGTATGTTTGGTTAAGTGGCTATGGATTGTGAATAATCCGCAATAAAGATGTTTTTTGTTTTTTGTTATAGATGTACGTTCATACAGTATTTGGCAATACTCAAATCATAATCGGGAGAAGGGGGGAATGAGGATGCATAGGTGTCAAAGCACCAAGGTCGGGCTGGGAGATAGAGAAAGAGGTGATCGGGGGTAACGGTAAAAGTAACACCAGGGCCCGTAATTCCTCTCCTGGGCCTTGTCTGTCTCGTCTGCCCCTGAAGGGCAAAGTGCATAATGGTACTACCCCTCAAAATGTGGAACACTTATAGGAAGCGACTGTTCGGGAAGTACGCAAAAATCTCAACTGATATGAACACTACTGCGTGCCAATCTGTTTTTGGACGTTGCGCCGTACGTTTGCGTGTAAATGGCTGTCATTTTCAACATTTAACATAAAATTACTATTAAATGTTGTTTTTACAGGCTTACTTATATACACAATAAAGTTTTTTTTTTAACGCAATTAGTATCCAAAATAATTTAAAAATGTGTCTACATTACAGTATTTTGAATCACCCTATATTTTAATTGAATAACTCTTTAGTATATACAAGGGAATAAAATAATTTTAAAATAAACTTTTATTTTTATATTTGCAAGTACTGTACAGTATAAGGCGTACACAAAGTCCTTTTCCGATTATAAACTTTAATAATTACATGAACTCCAAAGAAGATTTAGCAATGCTTTGTTTTGCATGTGTGTTACATAATACATCACGTTTTTTTCTTGTCACTATTTGGTGTGGATTAATGCATGATAGGGTGATAGGCCCATTCTTCTTTGCTGAAAAGAATGTTACGGTACAAGTGTACCTGGACATGCTCGAGTTCTTTGTAGCCTCCCATTTGGAAGACCTTCAACCATCCATTATTTTAAAGTAAGTCTAGGAACCTCCACACCAGGGTTTGTTAGTGTGTAAGTTGTTATAATGTTATAATGTTTCAGACCAACAAAGACCCTAGGATCTACTCATGGCTGGTCTACCTAACTGTGTTCGTAATTGTGTATTGTGCATGTCCTCCGTGGTGGCGGAGGGGACCTACAATTTTACGTGGGTTCCGAACCACAAAGCCTTAGTTTTACTACCTTAAACTATACCCAATCTATGAACATATACGTCTAATCGATTTTCAAACATGTTTATAGTCGTGCTACTAATTACTTCTACCGGCAAACTATTCCAGTTATTTACTATTCTAGGCGTAAAAAAGTTTTTGGCAACTGCTGTCTCGAACCTTCTACTTGTCAACTTACACCCGTTATTTCTAGTCCTATTATATTGAGATATTTCGAAAAAGCTATCTCTATCTACGTTATCGAACCCATTCATAATTTTGAAAACCTGGATTAGATTACCCCTTAGCCTCCTAGTCTCGAGTGTAGTCAATTTTAACTCCTTAAGCTTATCCTCGTACGACTTCGACCTAAGCGACGGAATCATCTTAGTTGCTCGTCTTTGAACTCTTTCGAGTTTGTCTATATATTTTCACATATGCGGATTCCAAAATTGGATCGCGTACTCCAAATGGGGTCTAACTAATGATTTATAAAGAGGAACAATAATATCGCGCGATTTGTACTCAAAATTCCGAGCTATAAAACCTAACACTTTGTTCACTTTATTGACTGCTACTGTACTTTGTTTCGCTACTTTTAAATCACCAGTGACTATAACTCCTAAATCTTTTTCCTGTTCTACGCTTGCTAACTCCTTCCCTGACATACTATATGCAAAATTACCGGTACGCGAACCTATATGTAAAATTTCGCACTTATCAACGTTAAATCTCATTTGCCATGTGACTGACCAATCAACGATTTTATTCAGATCTTCCTGGATTTTACCTCTATCTTCGTCATTAATCGCCCTACCACCCAATTTCGTGTCATCAGCAAACTTTGAAACTGTACTGACTAGGCCGACATTTAAATCGTTAATATATATATCAGAAAAAGCAAGGGGCCCAATACAGAACCCTGAGGAACGCCGCTCGCTACATTAGCCCAACACGACTCCGCTCCATCAACAATCACCCTCTGTTTCTTACCTCGCAACCACTCTTCTATCCAATTTATTACTACACCCCTGATTCCATGAACCTTAGTTTTTTTCAATGAGTCTTTTGTGCGGTACGGTGTCAAACGCTTTTTGAAAATCTAAATACACTACATCAACTGCCCGATAACTATCGTAAACTTCAACCACGCTTTGAAAAAATTCTTAAAGATTAGTTAAGCAAGATTTGTTTCGCCTAAAACTGTGCTGCGTATTTCTAACCAAGTTATGCAATGCTAAGTGTTCGACTGTACGATCCCTAATTATTGATTCCAGTAGCTTACCTACAACAGACGTTAAACTGATTGGCCTATAATTTCCCACCGCACCTTTATCGCCTTTCTTAAAGATGCATAGGTGTTACGTTTGCTAACTTGAAATTATCTGGTACGCACCTCTCAGAAATAGACGCATTAAAAATCCTTGTTAGCGGCACAACAATGCTAGCTTTTAATTCTTTTAGTTGTATGAGATATATGGAATCCGGCCCCGGTGATTTACGCGTTTTCATTTTATCAATATAGCTCATTACCTCCCTTTCACTAACCACCAATATTACCTAAAATATTACCATTATCAAAAGGTATTATGTCTATGACTGTGGGGATATTCGTTACATCTTCTATAGTAAACACTGACGTAAAAAATTCGTTTAGCAAGGTAGCCATTTCCTTGTTTTCAGAAACTAATTCTCCGTTAACACTTTTCAACGGCCCCATGACACTTTTTATTGGATTTCTATTGTTGACGTATTGAAAGAATCGCTTGGGGTTTTCTTTACCGTCACGAGCTATGGAGATTTCAATTCGCGCTTGGACTTTTTTATTACACTTTTCGCTTCACGCCTTCGAGATATGTAGTTGTTTCGTAACCACAAATTGTATTTATCGCACTTATGTAGCCTAAAAGCCCTATCTCTACTCTTTATAATGTCTCCTACTTTAGAAGTAAACCACAAGGGCTTGTTGTTTACTTTCGCACGCTTAATTTTGTACGGTACACATTCCTCATTTATAGTCCTAAATACTGTTTCAAACGATTCCTACATTAGTTTTGCGTTGGAAATCCCCATTACGTTTTCCCAATTGACGTGTGACAATTCATTTCGAAATTTACAAAAGTCTGCATGCTGGAAGTTAGGAATTTTAGTCGAGTTAGCTGGTTTCGAGTGACTTACTGAGAGGACAAACTCTACCATATTGTGATCGCTATTGCTTAACGGTTCTATTACTTGAAGATCAGTGATTAGCCTATCGTCCGTAGTTATTACTAAATCTAAAATACTGTCCAACCTCGTAGGTTCCCCAACCTTTTGAATAAGAAAGCTATCCTCGAGAAAATTAACTAAACGATTACCTTCCGCGTCTCCCTGCATTGTATCGTAATTCACGTTGGCGCAATTAAAGTCACCCATAACTAAGGCCTGCTCACTACCTATTATTCTCTTTAGTTCACGATATAACGCTTCGTCCGTATCAGCTGTTTGATTAGGGGTCCTATATATAAACGCAACAACAAGTTTGAAATCGTTCAATTTAAGTTCTGCTATAGTCGAATCTATCGGTTCTGGAATTGTGTGCTTTACTTCTATGACGTTCGCAATATTATCTTTGATATACAGCATAACACCGCCTCCTCGCCTACCTATTCTGTTTTTAACAAAAAGTGTATAACCTCTAATTTGATACTCCCCTACAAAGTCACGTGTTTCAGTGCTAAGCCACGATTCATTTATCGCAATTAAATCATAGTCTTTACAAGGAATTAAAGAAAAAATTCCGCTTATTTTATTTTGTAGGCTATGAACATTTAAGGATAGCACCTTCAAATTGTTTGTAATTGCGACACCTTCGCGAGCGCAGGGGAAATTTGTGGAAATTACGCTGGGACCGTTCGAGTTACGGCAGCCTGAAAAGAAGAGAGAGTATTATGAAATAGTCTTCCTAAACGCGCAGCTCCAACGTCATTAAGATGAAGTCCATCTCCGAGGAACAAGTCCCTCCTGCCGTAGAAACTGTTCCAAAAATTCGCAAAATTCACTCCTTCCTATTGGCAAAGAGACTTTAGGTTATTGTTGATATAGGTCGCCTTGCTGTAGAAATCGCTACGTTGGATAATTCGAGGAAGTATACCTGTTAAAACAATCTTATTAGTTTTTTCCCTTAGTCGCTCTAGTAAGTCCTTGTACCTAGCCAGCGGCTCTTCCGATCTAGAATTTAAAACGTTATTAATACCGACATGAATAACACGTTGTGTCCTCAGAGGTTCCGTCTGTGAAATGGTCAACACTATTAGTTATATCTTCCACCCTTGCACCAGGGTAGCAGTAACGGCACCAACGACGAGGGTTTCTCCCACAGAATTCCTCGTGCTGCCCTCGAACAATGGAATCGCCAACGAGTCGTATTTCCGGTTCATCAGCATCTTCGAAACCTAAAACAGAAAACTTATTGTTTGTTATTACTGGTAGACAAGTCTTAGGTTTTCTCAATGGGGCTCCATTACGCACTTGAACGAAGGGTTGGGAACTAGGGGAAGAGAGAGGGCTATTAATACTATTTATATATTAGTAGAAACTGAGGCAGGAGGGGTCGTAACTGGAGTCTCAAGGGATTCTAATTTTGCCGTCAGGAGCATCACGCTTTCTTCAAGACTCACCCTGGCCTCCCTCTCACGTTCTAACTCGTTCCTCAGGACTTCTATGCTTGAGCACCACCTGCAAACTAGCTGTTCATTGAACACCACTTCCACGATTCCCCGATAATATGCCCCTGGACTTCTTCCTGTGGGGATATGTAAATGATTGTGTGTACCATATTCCTGTTGCTGACAGTGACAATCTTCATGCAAGGATTTGCGATGCCATCAACAGTGTCACGAGAGATATACTAGCGAACTCGAATTTCGCTTGGATGTGCTACGTCTAACTAACGGCGCACATGTTGAGATTTAATGAGAAACATAATAAACTTGATGTGTTTGGCAACAACATTCAAAACAAAGCATTACTGTGTCTTCTTTGGATTTCATGTAATTAAAGTTTATAATCGGGAAAGGACTTTGTGTACACCCTGTATAATCAAAGTTTACATTTGCCTATATTAAGAATTGTATAATATATTAATCGACAGACTCCTCTGACTCCATATGATCAATATTTGATATAATGTACTGATGTCTTTATTGCATAACTGAATCATTGATTTAGAGGGTGTGAAATCGGTGCAGTTGCCATCAACATCTTTTAGATCAGTGGTTCCCAACTTAAAAGTAAATTACTCCACTTGGGTAATGACAACTATTTTGTGGAATAATGACATGCGATCCAGAAGTTATAAAAATAATATTGTGATAATCCAGAAGTTATAAAAAATAATATGTGATAATCCATTTTAGTAATGGAGCTGGATTAGAGTTGGGTTTTGAGTAATCATACAAAAAAGGTTGGGAACCACTGTTTTAGACCCTCCTTTACGAAGATGATGGATGCAACCAAAGCCTACTGCAGAGTCTTATCATGTCATTCATGAGGTTTCATCAAAATGAAATCTACAGCTTACTACAGCTATTTAAAACGTACCAAAGATTTATTTTGTGGGAAGTAGTGGGAAGTTATATTGTTCGTTTTTTTTAATCTGGACGTTATTTACATTTACACTTACAGTACAATTCACTTGGAAAACATGAGGCCAAAATTAGGAGACAAAATTAGAAGCCATTTCAGACCGACATCTATCTCTTTGAACTACATGACTCAGACTGACCAGAAAAATCGTCAATAGGATTTGCATTTGTACACACCATTTCAGAGGGCACTGCGAGTCAATTTTTGTATGAACATTTATCAATGAAATGAAACTTTATGATAAGGCTTTGATGCAACTCTATTAACAGAAGATCTGTTCCTGTGGTCAGTTTTAATCATTGATATACTCACGAGGATATGCGTTCCACATCCGCATAGAAGTGTTTTTACTAAACTGCAAACAGTAGGTAACTTTCCCAGCTTAGAAATCTCCCCAAAACTTGTTTATGGAAATTTCTGGATATTTTTTAAGGAAGTCTGGCACATCTTCAGATAATTGTAAAATTTGCCATTCGTTGTTCTATTCCTGCATTTCTTCATAATCTTTAATTAGATTTGGGAAATACATGGCAACTTCTTGAATCGATTGTTGTCCAGTGTTTTGGATCATATGAGGACCAGTGCATTCCAGTTTCTATAGAATAGCTATTTCGAAAAGCCAGACGATCTCTTAATTGACATACAAGTTCTATCAGGAACAAATGAATTCTTGTCACGTTTTATATTAGAAGGTTTCTCTACGTTTGTTAATTGTTTTGTACCGTAGCTTCCACGTCAATATACGAGTATATTTCATTAAGTGGTAAATAATTTATACGTGAATTAGAATCCAAGTCTTTAAGGAGTGTCTCTCGAAAGTGGTTAACATTCATAAAATAAAATAATAAAATCTTATACATAGAGTTTAAATCTCTGAAGTTCTCTTGAATATCAGGATGGCTGCTTTGGTAAGGAGTGTTAAATTTTGAAGTCAAGGGTAAAATGAAGTTGACGAACAACAGGTACCAGTGGATGATTCAGGATTTCTCCAGTTGGGTAACCACGGATTTACTAATCAAATTATAAATTGGCAAATTTGAAATTTAACCCAGCTAACAATTTTACGTAGATACAACGTTGTCAGAAGGTTGCATTTTAGCACCGTGACGTAGATGCAACGTAAATTTGTGTGGTCTCAGTTACGTCTTCACAACCTTGTGATATTATGTAAACTTTACGTAGATACAACGTTGTCTCAACGTCTCAAGGATAGAATTTGATCCAACAAGGGTGCACTATTTGAAATAGTAGTATGCCGTATGTAACTCCGTTACAATTTTGTAACAAGGAATAATGTAATACGAAACTATATGTTATGGATGTAAAACCTTACTTGCAGACAACGTCTATGCTATGTAAAAAAAATTACGTCATATACAACGTTGTATGAACGTTGCAATATAACGTTTAAGTTTTACGTTGTGACTACGTCAGTACAACGTCAGTTTCTGACATGAGCAAGATCCAACTAGGATACAACTTACAACGTTGTATTTACGTAATGTGTTTGCTGGGAAGAGGATTTAGAGGAACACTTTAGATGTAAAAATGAGAAAATGAGATATAACTCGTGACAATGACGATTGATGTGGCATTTTAATTTGTTAATAATAAATATTACAAAAGATGTTTTCATATATATATATATAGTGGAGCTAGTTTTAGCCGTTTAAGGTGGTAATGATTTAATTGTATGCAACGATTGATTAAGGCAATGACTGACTGATTACTTATTAATGAAAGGCTATTTGAGTAGATCCACCATACTATTGGCAGTGACCGGAATGGCAGCGAGGGTCACCAGCTTGATTTACGCTCAAGCAAATTAATGTTAAGGTTATAAAAGACACCTTATGGGTTTTGTAGTTTATTTAAGAAAATATTTATATTAATTTTCACAGTGAAAATACAATGGTAAGACTTGACTAGAAAGCTTAACAATTCGATAATGACCTTTGAAATGCTCTCGTTTATGTGAGGCTTAATGGTATACAAAATGGGACACCTTTGAAATGCGCTCGTTTATGTGAGGCTTAATGTTATACAAAATGGGACACAACCTGAAATATGAGATGGTGAATACAAAAATAATGCATGCACGTAATAATATAACAAATAGGTTATGTAATACACCGGTTAGGGAAACTACAGATTATGCATAAATGATCTGTGAAAGAGGCCTATTAATGACAACGTGAACGCGTACGTTCAGGTACTCATTAATAGAATAAGCATCGGTACTTTATTTTGTACAATGAGACCGTTACTTATTCACGGTGGTATAACAAAGAATTGACAGTAATTAATTGGTAGTTTATGTTATGCTTATGGCATAGACCTAGGTAATAAAATGAAATGTTAATAGCTTAATTGAGGTAATACGTAATGTACAGTACCCATCGATGGTATGTAATGGCATGCAACATAGAACATTGAATGGGCCTAATAATAGCTATAAAGAATGCACGTGCGTTCGGTACATTGAATGGAAAACACGACACTGATTAAGTAGGCTAAATGATTGTATGGATGCACATAGAATAATTGATGCGGCCTAATTATAATGGATTGTGATGCTTGCACAAATATCATTTATATACAAGAACATTATGTGATGTCAAGTGATTACGTCAAGAGAATGTTTAGTTAACACGTAAATGCGAATTGAACAGAATAACGGATGATACGCGGAATAAGGTATTGAAATGACACTTGAATAGGATGACAGGCCTATCGTTCGGCCTAATGATAATTGAGGGAATATACACGGTATATGAATTAGGCCTGCAGTAGAGAAAAGTGGTCTACTGCGTTATTAACGGGAGTCAATGGGAATGTTTAATTACTCACTTTGGGAGAGTAGCCTGCTGTTCGGCGGTAGGCTAATGTAGGCTTCAAGAGCACTAGAATATGAAGTAGTTAGCTTACCCGGACGTTTTGACTTGTGGAAGGATGGTTGATAAGGAAATACCGTGAGGGTCGTCGTGGTGTAGTCGGTCGTCCTCTGGAAACTGGTTGCCCGCGCGTTGGTCGGGTTGTGAATTAGGCCTTTTGCGAAGGAGAAGGTAGGCCCGGTTGTGGTTGACTCTTGGAAGCCCGTTCCGTAGGTCGAGGTATGATGGGCCTAATGGAGTCTCGTAGACGATCGTTCTTCGTAAAGCGGTAAAAGCTGACCAGATGTGGAGTGATTTGGGCTTGTAGCTTTCGCCGTCGAGTCACGCAATGTGTCCCTTGCGGATGCTTCTCGTAGTGTTGCAAACTTTGCCGGTGCTCTCGAAGATGCTTGATAACCGGTTTATGCGGTAATGAAGAGACAAAGGGGAATTCCTTATGCCGTTGGGGCTTCCTGCGGCAGTATTGGAGGGTCACTTCCAATGATGCTCCGTTTCTTGAATGTGGTGTTGAAGTGAGCCTTGGTCTTGAGCCGGTTACTACTGATGAGGGATGACAACATACAAAGTAGTCGAGCGGAATGGAAGCGTCGGAGTGAGAGTGAGTGTAAGTGGAAGCTCCTTTTATACCGTAGGCCTGTGACGTAGACTTCATTCTTAAGACGGTTTGTCCACGCGTCTTTTAGTCGTTAACGGTTTTTGTTCGCTCCCATTGGGGAAAAATAGACGCTCCATTGTTTTACTCTTGCCCACGTGTGTTCCAACCTGTTTTATGGTAGCGTGGAAAGAAAGTATGTCTGTCGATTTGTTGGTCTATTTCTTGTCGATACGCTACATATATATATATATATATATATATATAATATATATATATATATATATTCCCAGGGGGGACTCTGCCCCTTGCCCCCTCTTTAAAGCCGCGATTGACAGGCACATTTACATAAAAGGATCAGGTAGCTGATTATACAAAGTTTCTGAAACTTTTAGTACTGGTCCTGAAACTACAACCTAAATGCATCCCACTGTTCTATACTTCTAGAAGTGCAGCTGTGAAATGATAGACAACAACAACAAACACTTTATTTCAAACTCAACAAGTACAAACATTATACAAGTGATCTATAGAAGGTTAAGAGATATTGTCTGGAACACTGACTATGTAGGCCAGTGAATCACTATGAATAATGAACATACAGTTGCCTACGCCACTGCTTCCAGATTTGAGATTTATATAACATATCGGAGATCAGTCAACTAACCATGGCTTCTATTATCTTATTGACTGACTCACCAAGACCCTAGTGATAGATAAATCTAAATGCAAAATTGCGCATGACACTGGCACAGTTAGGCACCTTATTGGCTACAAACAGCATACTGGCACTAGAAGGAGCACCATTTATAAATCTTGGAGTTCTTAATAAACTCTTAAAAATATTATTATATGCAACATATCGTTTTCTCAAATTATACAGCCTGTAGTTCCACCACATATGAGCTGTATACAATGGAGTACAAAAAGTTTTGAAAAAGATCAACTTAACATCTAATGTACACATGAAATTTTCTAATCAAAGTATAATGCTTGCAAAACCTACTATATTCCGACGCCAGGACGCCAGGTATTGAGTTGGAGTACACTAATATAAGGATATAAATAGGTAACTAATAAAATAACATATAGAATATCAAAGTACATTTATTTTTCTTAAATATTTATAAAATTTG
This sequence comes from Bathynomus jamesi, assembly GCA_023014485.1. Lineage (NCBI taxonomy): Eukaryota > Metazoa > Arthropoda > Malacostraca > Isopoda > Cirolanidae > Bathynomus > Bathynomus jamesi. The sequence goes on from JAJOZX010011944.1 coordinate 21,021, forward strand.
GTATAATTTTTTTTTAAATGTTAAGTAACTAACCTCACCTAACCTAACCCAACCCCTGATTAGGTTAGGTTAGGTTTGGTTAGTTACTTAACATTTTAAAAAAAATTGGCAATGGAATTTGGCAATCTGCAAGTGGCGTACGAATCTGGCAATAAGTCTGGGGTCCGGGATAACAGGAAAGTACCTAAAATATTTTATTACTTCAATATAATTTATTACTTCTCTTTTATATACGCGCGGCTTTACGGGTTTTTGCTGTGTGATATTTTGCTTGTTGCTATTGTAGGTTGGTGGGAATGCGGTTAAAATGATTTACTATATAGCAGTGTGCAAAAAATTGCCATTTTGCCTTTATTTCAAAAGTTTTTGCAGATTTTACTCTCATCAAAATATTTTTTCTCTCATAATTTTTTTTATAATTAACTTATTTTTAAATGTGATATTTAAATATTAAAATGGCTTAAAATCAATCAAAATATCAAGTCTAAGATATAATTTATTTGAATTTTAGTAAGGCTTTAGATAAGGAAAGAAAATGGCTGAAACAAACCTTCCACTGATCAAAATTTGGTGTGGAGTTCATCGCTCAGATTTGGCCTTTGGCAAAGTCTCTAAAACTGTGAAGGAAGTGAATATGTTGATACAAGATGGCAGTGGTCTCTCAACATTTTTTCATACATCAACAGTTTGCACCAAAGAACTGGAAAAGGTTGGAAAAGAAAAGAATTTAACAGTACATCATATTCCGAAATATTTTGAAGTTCGTTGGACAGAATTCTCTTACAATCTTTTCAGCAGTATTCTATCATCATACAGAGCAATCGTAGCATATTTAGAGCAGTCGGAAGATGCTTCTGCTCAGGGTCATCTGAAGAATCTTACTGATCTGAAAAAGTTGAGCACAATGTGCATAGTTGCAGACATTTTGTTTCTATATTCAAGACAATAAATGCACTTATTTTGATTGGGATAACAAAGTACAGAATCTCCTGGACAATCTAGATGCATCGAAGAGTCAATCGCTTCTTGGTGGATGGGAAAATTCTCTTGAAGAAAATTTAGATGAGGACAACTTGACATTCTTTGGCATCCAGCTGACTGACAAAAAGAGCAACGTGAGCCATCAATAGTTACAACAGCAACACGCGATTTCAAAGCTGTACGATATGAAATTATTGAACCCTTGACAAACTTCCTAAAAGAAAGATATACTTTTGATTCTGATCGTTTAAAGTTGTTGAGCCCCTTGAGAAGTTCAGATTCCTCAGTGACTGACTTACAATTGAATGAATGCCATGCTTTCATTATTCTGAATCTTGACTTAGCAACATTTGCACTACAGTACAGAGATGCCTGTGCATTACTCGGTGTTTCAAGTATTGGAACTTCAAACCTGACAAAAAGACTTCTGCAGTTAGGAAATCAGGAATTTGATGTGTTGATCTTTGCACTTGGTCGGATTGTTGCAGCAAAACCGCATTCAGCAGATGTGGAAAGACTCATTAAGTCTTATAATGTTTTCAAAACAGCCGATCGTTCACAGCTGTCTTCAGATGTACTCATGAACTATCTTTATGTTAGGCATAACATGCCAGTTGTGTCACACTTTGATCCAAGAAGTGCGGTGTTGCTATGGTTGAATGACAAAGAAGAGATGTAGAACCAACAAAGCACAAGACTCAACGATGGTATGGGTCAATGTTTTTAGAAGCGTCAGATATTGAAAAACCTGTTACCAGTAGTAAAAAAATTATGTTCTAATTTTGAATATACTACTAATTTTGAAAGTCTGACTCGTTTTTTTTGTACTTTGTCACAAGTGTGTATTTTTAAAATTTCCTAAGAATAGCCTATGAAAACAGCGGATAGCGTTGTATCTGGCAAAACACCAGGTATCAGTAAACCTGTAAAGCACAAAGCTAACAGAGGCACTAATCTGTCACTACTAAATTTCAGATGCTCAGCAGAAATACCATCAATGCCACATGATTTGTTACAATCTAAACATTTTATGGCCTGTTTAGTCTCAAATACACTAACTCTTATATGCGTACTATATATAGGTAGCACCACAATTAATATCATTGCTCTTATGTACATAACTGAATAACTCACTGTAGTGTTCCTTCCATAATTTGACTATATTCTCAGTCCGAGCTCCCCGCCCCACTGTATTATATAGCTTGAAAATTCTATGATTCTTTCCTTCTGTAAAAACCTAAAATTTCTTAAATTCACGTTGTCGTTTAACACTATGCGCAAAATAACTATACCGATCTTTGACCATTTGTTCTACGAATTTGGGGAGCTTCATTGTTGCAGATGAAAAATGGCTATCGCAAATGAATGTCATTTTACCTTTTTTATCTGAAATGGAAAAAATGCTGTTTTTTTCTTATTAAACTTTCAAAAATTACTGAACAAAAAAGTATTGAATCTTACAAAACACTAAAAAAAAATTACTAAATGCTCATAAGACGATCACCATTTACAAGTTTAGCAAATCATGAACCTTAAATCGCGAACCACCAAAGCAAGTGGATAAAATAGAGATTTTTGTATGCTTTTTTAAAGTTTTATAATTAGTTTCCTAATTAACAAGTGACATTGGTTTTCAAGTATACATTAGTTAAAGGCCTTATCTTATGATACTGAATATATCATTTTAATTAATTACTTAGGTTTAAGTGTACCATCGAGGTCCAAACTCTAGGGTGGTGGTTTTTGACTTTTTAAAATTCATAGTTTTCGTCGTTTCCTAATTAAACTATTAATTTCTTAGCCTATGTCTCCACGGATGTTTTTACTTATGAAATTTCCTGTCGATAGATACCATTATGAATTTCTACGTCAATTCCTTCCAATTATAGAGCTTGTCAAACCTGAGCTTACGTTAAGTTAGGCACCCTACTAAGCAGGGCCGGATTAAGACCTTTAGAGGCCCTAAGCACTTAAAAGATTTTGGTGCCCCATATATATGTAATTCAAAATATAAACAAAAATAAACCATAAAATAAAATTTTATTTTTTGAAATGAAACAAAACTTACAGTAAGATGGAAAATAATGTTTATTTTTGTATACTTCCACTTCATTTATATTTGAAAAGTTTTCTCCTACTTTTTTTAATTGCAAAGTCTTTGATCAGATCCTCAAAACTAATCTTACGTAACACATCTGCTTCTATACTTAGTAGAGATAAGGCATCCAGCCTGCCTTGTTGCATAGTTGTTCTGTTGGTATTTTTAATATACTTCAACTGAGAAAATGAACGCTCAGCTGAGCAATTTGTGACCATTAATGTTAAAAATATACGAAAGGCAATTTCTACATTTGGGAAGGCACACTCAATATTGTCTTCTACAATTATTTTATAAAGTTCAGCATGACTGAATCTTGTTTTTACATTTTTTTTGCACTGAACTTATGGCACACATATGAGTGAAACTGCTGAAGCTCAGCAGAGAAATTAGTGTTCAAGTCCTCTGGGTAAGCATCAATCATCTTTTTACAACCCTGAGAATACCTTTCAATTTCAGTAGATGATGAAGTGGTGACATTATGTGGCACATCACTTAGAAAAGAAAATCTCTCTGCTATTTCTTTGTATATCTCTCCTCTTCTTCTCATCTCAGTTTCAAGTTTGTCAACAATTGTGTAAAAGGTGGTGATAAGAAATTTATCTCTGGCATTCAGATATACTTCTGGTGCATCTCCGTCATTGGGTACCTTCTTTCTGATACGTTTGCGAGTTTGAGCTGCCTTGTAATCAACATCTGGTAGCATTTCCTTTGTAGCTGCTTCATATCTTTCAAATTCATCTCGTGAAGTGCACAGTTGGTCAGCTAATGATCCATACAGATCTGCACATGTTTTTAAGTTCACATCCTTATTCTGTAGAACTTTGCTTACTCTATGAAAATTTTGCAAAATCTCATCCCAAAAATTCAACATAAAAACGAATTCTAGCTCTTGCATCTTATTTGCAATATTATTTGCTTCTCTTCTAGTGTCCCTTTTGTGACTGGTCTTCAGCTATACATTCTAACGCTTCTAAAATTTTAAGGAAAGATTTCAAAATTGCTGCTGTTGCCATAGCATGTGCCTCCCATCTGGTATCAGAGAGGGATTTTAAGACACTTTCATTTCCAATACAACCTTTAAGAATTTCCCACCTGCTGGTTGAGGCTAAAAAAAAGGTATAGAGCAACTGCACTGTAGAGAAGAAATTAACCGCCTCTTGACAGCAGTCAACAGCACTTCGGCCTACCAGATTTAGTGAATGGGCTGCACAGGGCACATATATAGCAAACTTGTTTGTTTCTAAAATTTTTTGCTGCATCCCCTTATAACGCCCAGACATGTTGGCAGCGTTGTCGTAAGATTGACCCCTACATTTTGAAAAGTTTAGCTTACAAACTTCACGTAAGTACTGCAACACCTGATTTGCCATTTCCTCACCAGTATGGCTTTTCATTTTCAGAAAGGTTAAAAAGCGTTCAATAGGCTGTCCATCTTTTAAGTACCTAAGTACAACACTTAACTGATCGATATGTGATAGATCTGGTGTTGAATCAACTGACAAACTAAAATAACCAGAAGATTTTACTTCGTCAACAATGAGTGCGTGGACCTTTTGAGCCATTAGTTGAATGAGTTCCTCACAGGTGGTTTTGGACAGGTAAGAAGGATTTCCTTTGCCAGAATTTCCATATTTCAAAATGTGACCTGCTAAAAATGGATCAAACCGGCTTATGAGCTCAAGCAGCCCTAAAAAATTCCCATTCTGCAATGATCCAAATCTTTCTTCTGTTCCTCGAAAAGACAAGCCACGTTCAGCTAACGTACAAATAACAGCTATGACACGCCTCAAGACATGTTCCCAGTAATCACACTCTTCCTGAATTTGTTTTTCCAACTGTTGTCCCAACCCCGCACCTTGTCTGCGAGTTAAGTATGTTAGCATAGAGTCTCGGTGAGTAGTGCTTTTTTCATGATGATCAATTACAATAGTATTTCGCCAGTCACTGAACCCTTCTCTTATAACAAAATGTGAGACATTTTTAGGAGCAAACAGTTTACAAACATAACAGTAAACTGATCCTGTTGATGGTGAATACAATAACCACTCTCTCTTGTATTTCTCACCATTGGCTTTTGTCCCAACGAAAAGTTTTTGTGAACAGTATCTTGCTGGTTTGCCACTACTGAAATGCCGGTAAGACTTGTCAAATGGCCCATTGTGGTGTTGACAGTCACTGGGTCCACAAGCAATCCAATAAGCCACATCATCAGCAGAGAAATCAAGCCACAACCCTGGATCTTTTGATCTTCTGCAGACTGATTCATTTCACCACCATCACCATGGTCCACTAAACTTTCATTTTCAGCAATTATTTCAACCCCAGAATGTCTTGTAAAGCAACTTGAATCAACATTTGCAGTAGAGGTATCAAGAGAATTTACAGGCAAAGTGAGATCAGTAGTGAGACATGTGGTAGATGAACCTGCTTGTGACACCTCGGTGATTCCAACGTCATCATATTTTGATTTTGAAGTGATCAAAGTGGTATTTGTGTCCACTTCTGATGACGGAGATTGGTTTTGATTCAGAATCGGTATATCATGTTGACGTTGTGGTCGTGGAACTTGTGTGAAGAAATCAGTCAGCTTTGCAGTCTTGGACTCTAAATCCAAAGTCTTCTCTTGTTTCTCTTTTGATAGTTTTCGCTTTTGTGCACCACTTAACTGAACACGTTTCATCTTGGTTCTTGGGGTCTGTAAAATACAGAAATAAAAAGAATATTTTATTTGTATATTATGTGGCAATCAACACAGTTACACATATCACAATCTTGGCTTTGTTCTTTTATTCTCAGAAAGACAAAATGGGAACCGTACACAACCAAAGTGGCAATTTAAATATAAGTGGCAATTAAATATAACTCAACCGAAATATCAACTCGAAATGTTGAATACAAATCAAATCGAAAGAAGGAACCAAAAGAAGGAACCGAAAGAAGGAACCGAAACCTATAAAATAAAAATACTTAACATTAGAATTAATAATACGCAATCTATAAAAATATCAATATTAACATTTCACTATTAACGAGCCACATTTTATATTTACATTTATTTATTTATTTAAAACACAATATTTAATTATAGGAAATATGAACATTTGCTTAGGGCCTAAATTGTCCTAACTACGTTTGATGTTATATATACATTACAAATTATTCACTCTGGTTATTACAATCTAAATTCTTTTATACTGTTATGACAATAGATAAATAAATTATAAAATAAAGATACGTGTATGATAAAATATTGTTATATATACAAATAAAGTACACTTCATAGACTTACCCTAGAGAAGAAGAGAGAGCAACAGATAAACTTCTTCAACGCTAATTAACTTAGGTCAGTATATCTTATTATTATAATGGCCGTGATAAACATCACTTGATACAACAGCAATATAGAGAGTTTATAGTTTCTTTTATTTTAATATTAATTTATATTACAATTCTATAAACCTAAATCTTTCTGTAAAACAATACCAAATGATTATGTAAAATATATATTTAATATTATATGCACAAATCACACGTTCAGAATAACTTCCTATAGCACACGAAAATATTTAATCTATATGTATTTTTAATATGGCGCTCAAAGATTTGATATAAACAAAATAATAACGCAAAGCGTAAAGTGTGTGATTACAACGAAATATATTTATTCTCTCAAAAGGGTTGTTGTTCACTACAAATTCAAACAATGAAAAAAAATAAATACTATATATGAATATATATAATTCAGTTTTCAACAGCTTATAGGCTATAAGCCGCGATTATAATAGTATAATAAATCCATGGTAAATCCGACAATGGAAAATTTCTGTGGTGCCCCCCTTCCCTTGATGCCCTAAGCACGGGCTTATTTTGCTTAATGGTTAATCCGGCCCTGCTACTAAGTTATTTTTCTCACAAATAAGTTAGACCTGGTATTTAATCAAATATTTTTTGCTTCACAAATATGCAAAATGTTTTATGTAATATAACATTAACATAAAGATTATTGAATTTAATGAGTTAGAGCTGCGTAACTAGGTTATACTAAGTTGGGCCTATTGACCCTAGGCTGAGATTAGATTGCACAATCTGCAAAATTCTTGCGTGACACTCCCGTTTCTGGAAAAATTCTCACCCCATACTCTGAGAAACTCGTGCTCATAACTTTTAATTATTGAATTTAATAATGGATTATTACTGCAACTAGGTTTATAATTCATTACCTTGTAACAACCATAGGCGTAGGAGGCGGGGGGTTAGGGGGGTCAACTGACCCCCTCAAAATTCAGCCCAACTGAATTTTTCAGGCAATTACACCCGAAAATTGGGGAAAAGCCCAGTAACATATTTTCAATCACCGCAATTCACCCGGAACTTCTTATGATTTCATATGAGATATTCTCTCTTTGCCCGAAATGTATGTTTTCAGATCTTGAACCATGCAATATTTGATTATCATAGAAAGGAAAACCTGTCGCACAACGACAGTATTTAAGTACCCCATCTGATATAACCTGTTAAGTGTTACAACTTACTCTATTGTTGTAACTTGTCTGGTGCTCAGCCTATGTACAGTTGTATATAAAGGGTGATCCAGAGAAATGGGACCCAAAAGAAACCCCTGTAACTCTTAAAGTATAAGTCCTTTTATAAAATCATACGCATCATTCGAAAGAGGATAGTTACGAGTTTGTGCAGGATTGTATAGGTTTTGACAATACAAGACAAGATAAGATACAAAACAAAATAAATGTGTTAGTTAAAACTAACCCTTCAAGATGACTGCATGGACTGTGGAACAGCTGCGTTTCATAACTGAGCAATATTATGAGCATGGAAGAAGTGTAGTTTCAGCTCTTAGGTGATTTTGACATCTGAAAATTTGTCTTGAAAGATCTTTGAGCTGAAACTACACTTCTTCCATGCTCATAATATTGCTCAGTTATGAAACGCAGCTGTTCCACAGTCCATGCAGTTATCTTGAAGGGTTAGTTTTAACTAACACTTTTATTTTGTTTTGTATCTTATCTTGTCTTGTATTGTCAAAACCTATACAATCCTGTACAAACTTGTAACTATCCTCTTTCGAATGATGCGTATGATTTTATAAAAGGACTTATACTTTAAGAGTTACAGGGTTTCTTTTGGGTCCCATTTCTCTGGATCACCCTTTTACCTACAAATAGTGTTTAGTAAAAATATGACTTAAACATCGAGTTTTGGTTTTGCTTATTTTTTTTGGACAAAACTTGCTTGCCCTACCCGGACAAAATCGGGCCCCTACGCCTATGGTAACAACGATAAGTTATATATTAATTATATTCATTAGGGAATGAAATAAATGAATACACATATGGCCACCAAACTTTATTTTTGCGAACAGAACTTCTTATTTAGCTTTAACAATAATTGGTTCTCAAGCTAAAGGCGCGTGATTGGCTGCATTAAATTCCCGCACTGTCTGTCTGCCTCAGATTGATTGATTTAATCAGGGAAATTTCGCACATGTTTGAGAAAAGTACTTTGTACTTTACAGATATCGGTGAAAATGTACTTAGATTAAAGTATAAGGTACTTGTAGGTTATCTCCCCCCCCCACCAATTTTGACAGAATATTTTCGTTAAAACTAACGAAAATATCAGGACTTAACCTAACCAATTATCAAGGGCGTACAGTTGATCTATTATTAATTATAACATTGTTTGTTTCTGGGATAGTATTTACTATGACGCATAGATAATTGGTTAGGTTAAGTCGTGATATTTTCGTTAGTTTTAACGAAAATATTCTGTCAAAATTGGTGGGGGGGGGGGAGATAACTTGAGTGTAGGACAAAAGCCCCCTAGGACAAAAGCCCCCTAGGAAAAATAATAATAAGAATTTTTTTAATCATTATTTTTATTCTTTATTATTTACAGTTTATGTTTATAGTTTATAGTTTATGTATTTTGGCTCTCGTCATTTTCGTTTAAACTAACGAAAATATCACAACTTAACCTAACCAAGCATCAAGGGCGTACAGTTGACCTAACTGGGCATTCAGTTGACCTAACTGGGCATTCAGTGACCTAACTGGGCATTCAGTTGACCTAACTGGGCATTCAGTTGACTTAACTGGGCATTCAATTAAAATAACAGGTTAGTATTGGTTATTTCACCTAAATATCTTCTGATCTTTTCAGATTAGATGTAACACCTGACTTGCCCTACCTAGCAATTTGTCCAGGGGGCTTTTGTCCTAGGGGGCTTCTGTCCGGACCCGAGATAACCTACAAGTACCAAGCATAATATTTTCTCTTAAAATGTACTTAAATTAGAATAAAAGTACTTTAAAATAATTGTACTTTCTAGAAAGTGGATCCTGAAAAATATTACTTACATACAGTTACTTAAGTACTCTTACTTCACTACTGCATACCTTTGTAAACAGCTGTTACAAAAATTACACATAAACTTTTTTAAATACTGTAGTTCGCACTATGTTAAATAAATAATAAAAGTTAAAATACATTTATTTGAATAAAGAGGATAAAAACTCATTGAACGAACAGGAAGAATAACAAACTGAATGAAGAGTTATGAATAAGTTTGAAATAGGAAAATTAACTTTGGTCAGTTGTTGTTTTAAGTTTGATTTATGTATTTTAAATGTAGACTTGAAAATGGGATGTTCTCCCGAAACGTTGGTCAATATATATATATATATATATATATATATATATATTATATATACGGCTTTACCACATCCGATCGACTCCACATTCTATCGACAAGTTATTGTTAGTTAATTAAGATTAACTTAGTTTAAGTTAGGTTAGGCTACGCTAGGTTAATTTTTTTTAGTGGGATTTTATATATATATATATATAATATATATATATATATATATATATATATATATACTGTATATATATTATATTATTCACTCAGTTGTCCGTGACTGAGGGAACTCAGTCTACCCAGCCGGTGGGTGGGTAGTACAGCCGCCGCTGGCCGCCACTGCCACTGATTCCCATGTCGAGCGCCACCACACACATTATTATTTTATTTTGGTATAGTGTAATGTACAATTAAGTAGTTTGAAACTCAACACAAGACGTGAAGGTATACGAAGCCACAAGCGTATATGCATACTCTATTTACGTGGAGAAATACTGAGTGAGGTGCGTTTTGGCGTGCTGGCAGGAGGCGAGCCGCGGATGTAAACACCCCATCAAATCACAGTTATTAGGTGCCATAATTACGGATAAGTGCACACTGGTCACAATTAGTAAATCACGGTTGATGAGTCACGGTTAACCGCTGAGTAATATATCTAGATATATATTATTATATATATATATATATATATTTATATATATATATTATATATACAGGGCGTCCCAAAAAAATGTATACACACTTTAACAGCTGATAGCTCAATTGATGTTTCTTTCTTTCCAAGTTAAACCCATTAGAATTAATAATGGCAGTCAGACTAAGCTTTGAACAAAGGAAATTCATTCTAAAATGCTACTGGAAGTGTGAAAACGCAGTTGAAGTGCAAAGACAGTTTAGGAGGGAGTTTCAAACAGATCCACCAACGCGACTTACCATCACTCGAATTAGAGATAAGTTTGAAGCCGATGGAACTGTTCAGAATGTCCACAAGAAGCGTTCCGGAAGACCACGGACATCGACAAGCCCCACAAAGCAAGAAGAGTACTGGAAACGTATCACCAAAGTCCAAGAAAATCTGTGCGGCAAGCGAGTCGTGAGGTAGGAATTTCAGAATCGTCTGTCCAACGCATTTTGAAGCGCTGTCAATGGAAAAGTTACATTCCAAGATTAGTCCATGCTATTAATGAAGATGATCCGGACCGAAGAGTGGAGTATTGCGAGTGGTACTTGGCACGATGTGGATGTGGACTGGACGAAGGGGTTTCGTAGAATACCCTCCGCGTTCACCAGACCTCACACCACTAACTTTTTTTTATGGGGATACTTAAAAGACAAAGTCTACGCTATAAAACCTGCAACAGTCGCTGAATGAGAGCAGCCATTGAACGAGAATGCACACAAATACCAAACGAAATGTTTCGTTGATGTTTGCGATTCCACTGCTTCGCGTTATCAGCAGTGCCTGGACCAGAACGGACGTCAGTTTGAAAACAGGCGTTGACAAAACAATTAAATAATGTCTGTAGATTCTATTACATTTTGAAATGAAATGTATTTTAATAAAACACTGCCTTTATAATTATTTAAAGTGTGTATACATTTTTTTGGGACGCCCTGTAATAATATATATATATATATACATATATTATATATTGTGACGGCAAATTTGTGTGCCGAAATCTCTTACTAAAATAGGATCGGAAATTTTAGTTTTAAGATTTTGTTGTTTAAATCTCTAAAGAAAAGTAGTTTAGATTATTGTTATTGAAGAATATCAATAGGTTTCTTGATACATGGTTGAAGAATAAAAATGTTTCAAATTGTTTAAAATTCGTTCGATTTTTATTTTTGGCTTCTCACGGTAATTGTATCACCCAGGTCAGCCTTGCGGTAGAGGTTTATGGTACGGTCGAAGATCGGCCCTCGCTTCGAAGAAGGGAAAACAAACAGACCTGGTTCAGATGTAATATGGTTTGTTTTCTCTTTGTTTCGTGGTTTAAACTTTTGGGAAACAGACTTCGAATCCACTTGTTAAATTGGATCATGACGTTGGTCATAAATTTGAGAAACCAAGTGGCTTCGAAGAGAGGACTTTATTTTAAGTTGATTTTAAGGAAAAGGAGGAGCTTTCTCTTGGAAGGGAATGTCAGTCCAATCCAAGGACAATGATTCTTGTAACACTCAGTGAGGAAAAAGAAGCTCCTTCTTTCCTTATGTATGGATGAAAGCTTTCGTAGGGACGACCTTATGTAATGAAAATGTTTTTGGATAGGTCATTCAGAATATTGTAAGGCGGAGTCCTTGAAATTTTAAGGTGTAACTTAGATTTCTAAGTTATGTTGTAGTTTCGTCTTCAAATCTAAAATGGCTTGTAAACAAAATAAATTTGTAAACGTTGTGGTATGAATGAAAAATTTCTAAGTTGAGTTAAAAAACTGTCTCGCGTTGTTCTAAAATCTGAATTTCCTTTGTTTACACGAACTTGTTTTGTAAAAGCTTTATTGTTAGTGACAGAAAAAGAACTTTGTGAAATTTCGTTTAATTTAATTTTGTTTACATTAAATGTTTAAACTTGTAAGTTTGCGACATATTAGGTTTCCTCAGGAAGAGTTAAATATCTGGGGTGATCTTGTTTCCCGTGGAAACCCGGGAAGTTAGTGCATGACCATTTAGTCGTTTGTGAGAATTAATCTGATTTATTTGACGGATTTTTTTCCTGGAAAAATCTGCGGACTCGCGCAGACTGTTGAGAGTAAATTTCCTAAAGTTTGTAAGTAAACTACTTCTTGTACTTCTTTCTTAGATTATGGAATTTGAAGTTAGTGCTATTTCTAGAGTTACACGTAAAGTAAAAAAAAACCTCTGTATAAATGCCTTTGAGACTTAATACTTGCAAACATTTCTTTAAATTAAGAATTTGATTTTTTTTAAACAAAATTTATATCGCAACGCCCGTATATTTCTTTTCAATTTATGTCCTATTTTGAGTGAAATTAAATAAACTTTATAAGAGGGTGTGTTGTTTCTGTGTACCTTGCAATAGGCCTCTCTTGTAAGCTGAGGGAAAATTACATTGAAAGTCGAAATTTAAAGCGGGTTTCAAGGAAGCCAAGAAAACTACGCGCATAAAATTGAAGGGCCATCCGAGTGGATAGGCAGAGTCAATCCTGAAAGAAACGAACCAGCGCGTGCGCAATAAGTGCAATCGGAAAAGGGTGTGCACCACAATTAACTGAGATATAAAAAAGTTTAAAAGAATTTTAACTACTAAAGGAGAGAATAAAACTTTCTCCATTTTATGATATTTTGAATTCGAGAAGCGTTGTCACGAGTTGTTGAGAATGAGTCAATAAATGTTAGAGAATTGTCATTCCACCTTCATTTGCTCCTTTTAATTATCCAAGACTGCAACAGTAAACACACAGTTAACTTTCTTTTAACGACATGTGAGGTCGCAGCTCAATTTTGATGGTTCTTAAAAATTGTCTTAATTTCATCCCGTAACACTCTCATGATTTAGAACCACGGACAAACCAAGTGAATCTATTAAGTAAAATAATGTTATACGCCATGTTTAAATGACTTTACCAACATGGTAAACTATCGAAGAGTTTCGGGATTAAAGAGTGTTACTAGAAAATGATAATTTTACATACAGATATTGAGTGACTGTATAAGTGTTTATTAATTATTTTTATCAACATAATTGAGAATTACTCTAAATTGAACAACAACTAATAATAATAATAATAATAATAAGAAGAAGAAGAAGAAGAAATAGTGTTTGGAGTGTTTGGAGTTCTTTATAATGACAAAGGTCATACAACGGAAGGGACCTACAGTTTAACGGGGTATCCGAACCACTACCCATCATCAGGCCTACCGAGAGGGTGTGGATACCGTGGAAAAATTCCCTGGGCCCGGACCTCTAGGGGGCCCGTAAAGAGAGGGGATAAAATCTAAAAATATTAATAAAGCAATTGATTAAATAACAGAGAGGAAATATAATTAATGAACATACATTTTATAGAGATTATCATAGTCAAACTGAAACAGATAAAATATCATCTGCCGTCCACCAATGCCCAAGACCGACTGACAGATCTGAAAACCATTGTAATTGAAAGCCAGTTAGCCCGTATTTTAAATTTCATCAGAATCATTTACCACTTTGCTAGAGAGAAGGCAAAGAAAGTACACTTCTAATTATGAAAATCTTGCAGTAAACAATTGTCTCGCCTGCATGGACTGGTACTGCATTTGTAAATTGTATGGTGATAGAATTAATATAATTAATTCGAAAAATAAAATGATCATTTTCTTCTGAGTTGTTTATTCATACTGTATGTTTTGAATAGTAACTTGGACATATAATCAGTTTGCTTGTTATGTACACAAAAAATATTCATAATAAAATACTGAGTAAACAGGGGTGTCCATATACCAATCCTTCCCCGGGGCCCGTGGCAGCTCTCGGCGGTCCTGCCCATCATAGAAGACCCAGAGGGGTATTTTAATCACTGAAATCTGGTCCGAGTCAAGGCAAGAAACCAGGGTCTACAGAATAACAGCCTGTCATTCAGGGCAGATTTAGGGGGGGGCGAGGGGGGACCACCCACAAAACTATGAGGTCTCTAAACCTTAACAGTAAAGAAAGTGAAAGAAAGGAGATCGGAAACATAAAAAAGAGACAATACAAAATTAGGATTTTGTAATTTTTGACCGCTCGTAGTGGTGCGTGGTTTGGACTCTACGTTAAACTGTAGGTTTAAGGTGGAGTGACAAGCTTGACCTTCGTCAGAATGAACAATTCGGGCGGAAGCAAAACCAAGGTTAAACAAGGTTTTTCGTGGGTTCGCTGTTGCTACGGCAAATTCAACAGCAAGTGATTAAAAATGGGTTGCTCAGTGGTTGTCCACGCTATTACAACAGCTATTACAAGAGCTTCACTGTAGAAAACTCCTATAACACAGCGTCTGACTGTGAATATTACTGCGTGAATAACGTACGCGTGCTTAGGGTGTGTTTCCAAACGTTTGAAAACATGTATATAACACGATTTAATTCCGACCCAATACAGGCTGCAACTACGGTTTTATGCCAAAGAATGTACTCACCATGAGGGGTGGCACGAGCGGCTAAGGCACGGCGGCGGCTTGGTGAGTAGTTTTGGGTGGCCACTATACTTAATAATTTAGTTATATTTAATCGTATATATTTATATTTCTAGCGTATATCTGTATTGTATTGGTTGCCAAATGTCACCAGAAATTATATACACTCAAATGTGACATATATTTCAGGTAAAATTGTGTTTTATAATTCACACTGGCACAAAGGACATATGCTAGTCTAGAGATACAGTAATTATGAGTATAGCACGAGAAAATCATAAAAAATGCAAAAAACTTCACTTTTTTCTACGTGAAGGTCAAAATATGATAATAAAAACCCACTCCCTTCGGGAACCTTCAATTAACCAAAAACAATATGTGAGTTTGCCTTACATTGCCGGCTTAGAAAGAGTAAAACCGTTGACGAAAAATTTTAAGTTTGCTTTGGCCTTCAAATATTCGTCTACCGTGAAAAGTAAATTGGTTAGGAATAACGTTGCAAAAGAGGAACAAGCCTGTGTCTACAGCATTCCCTGTAAAAGTTGTGATTTAGTATACGTGGGAGAAACTGGAAGAAATATTGAAACCCGTAGTAAAGAACACAAATATGCCTTCAGAAGTTGTAATACTAATAATGCCATTTTTTATCACGCCAGCCAAAATAATCATGCTATAGATTGGGAATCAAGTAAGGTACTTTATAAATGTAATAATTATGTCAAAAGAAAAATAATAGAATTTGTTTGTATAGAACAAGAAGATAATTTTAATTTGTGCGAAGGTACTCATAAGTTGGACCCTCTATTGAGATTCTTGGTAAAAAAATCTCTTACGGAGTCGGGTGAACGGGTTCTAACCTAAGTGTGAATTTCTTAAAGGTCTCTGGATTGTTTCCTTACTCGCTTTTAGTTCATTCGATTTTTTTTTTGGTAAAATGTAAATGGAATAATAAATATAAATGTAAATGTAATAATGGAAGTAATAAATGTGGAAATAAATATAAATGCAACAGATGTAATAATAAATGTAATATTATAAATTTTAATAATTAGTGTAAAGGTAATAATAATAAATGTTAAAAAAATGGAAATGCAATAATAAATGCAGTAATTATGTCAAAATAATAGAATCTGTAAGTATAGAACAAGAAGATAGTTTTAAATTTGTGCGAATGTACTTATAAGCGGGTCCCTTTAATGAAAATGCCCTTCCGGTGTCGGGAGAACGGGATCTAACCTAGGTGCGAATTTCTTAACGGTCCCTGGACTGTTTTCCCTCTTGTTTTGGTTCATTCGTTTTTCTGTATCCACCCGAGGAGGATGCCAGTGGGCATCGAAACTGTTGTGGAAATAAACTCTGTCTATTAGAGTGGATTTTATCAACGAGAAAATCATTTCTTACAGCAGCTGACATCACTATAACAATTAGATATTAACACAGAGCGAGGTGCCAAGCATGTTCACTCACACTCCTAAAAGAATGAAGACTAAAGTAAAGCGTGCAGGACCGAGGAGGTTAGGTTAGGTTAGGATAATATGTTTTGTTAATTAACTTGATCTTTAATTAAAATATTATGGATGATCATTATGTATAACAGTTATTTATTTGGCGAAACCAACTCTGTTTAGGTTTAAAAGCGACCTCAGAGAGAAAAATTGGGTGTTTTAAAAGATAACCAATTACGTAAAAACTTACAGTTACTGCCTTTTTTTAACCAATAGGAGAACTCCTATACAAGAGCCCTATAAGCTTTCATGTAACGTTCGCCAGGCAATTTCTGAACAAATTTTTTCTGTTGTTATAGGTGTAAGATGTACCGTAAATTGCGGCGTACAAGTCGACCTGGCGTATAAGTCGACCTCAAAATTTTCAGCTCAAAATTCTGGTTACTCCGGTATACTCGCCGTATAAGTCGACCCCCAAACAAAAGCTAGGCTAGAATTGGAATGTGGATACAGCCTATAGCGAAAGCGACAATGTTTAAGGACAATGTTCGTTTGGAGTGGAATAAATGGATGGTTGAGGGAAAAAAGTCATTCGCAAAGGGTGGTAATATGCGTGCTCCACCACTGGATGTGTTGTGCGATTTTGTGATAAAGTCTTGGGAAGCTGTTCGTGTAGAAACTGTTGTAAAATCGTTCAAAAAAATGTGGGATTTCAAATGCAATGGATGGGGAAGAAGATGATTTGTTGTGGAGAGACGGTGACGAGGAGGATGACAGCGAAAGTAACGAAGACGAAGTTGGATCTTCCAGTGAATCGGACCCATATGCAGACCTCGAAGGATAGTAAAATTTGTTCATACATGCTTTCATTGTTATTAAAATATAATTTTGAAGCAAAATTACCGTAATCTTGGAGTTACGGTAAAATTTTAACTGTTTATCTTAGGCCTAAGGTTTTAATTACAGTAATAATGTCATTGTGTGTATAATCAATAAACTGTCATTATGTATCGTTAACTGTCATTACCCCTGTAGTGTCTTGTTTAGATAGGCTTGTTTACCACTCTGTGGTAGAGGTTCACTTTTTTACCCGGCGTATAGGTCGTCCCTAAGTTTTGGAGAGATTTTTTCATGCTTAAAAAGTCGACTTATACGCCGCAATTTACGGTAATAAATTGTAGTGAAAAATTATAAAAAATTTAACTTAAAAATAAAGGCCAGGTAACGTAGTTACCATCATGTAAGTTAACACTCTCTCATGTAGTTAAATTAACAGTTAATCAAAAGCCTCACCCATAAATTAAAACTATAAATTAATGAACAGTTCAGGAAAGTGTTATGTCTTTTCTCCTTGGTCACGCTCGTGTTCAGAGCACACTATTCGGAGTCGGAATGGCGGTGGTTTCGTCTAGAAAATACTGTAAATACAGTAAATTTAATAACATAAAAATTTAACCATTAGAGTACGATGCCGTGCTCGGGACGTTGCTTTGCGACGCGAGGATGACACCTCGGTACTGCACGGTTTTCTTCAGTTTTTGTATTATTATATTTTTCTGTTACTCGAATCGGTGAGAAATTTTTTTCAAATGAAATAGTTCACGACCAAATATTTTAAACCTTCACTAACAAAGACGCCGGAACATAAAATTATCTATAACACCATCGTATCTACCTAACCAAATTTGATCTAACCTAACTTAATAACCTAACTTTACCTAACCTAACCTTAACTAACGTAATCTAATTTAACCTAACCTGTGCTAGGCCTACATTTAGAAATATTGCTATTAGAAATTTGCTAAACAGTACAAAACTGAATGAAATATTTCTCAACAACATTTCGAGAGAAATTTTAGTACAGTTTTTGTTTATCTTTTAGAGTATAATACATCCTATATTATATTTATGCCTAGGTTAGGCGTACTTAACACGTTGGGTACCACACGACCCACTGGTGGGTCATGGTAGGGTGTTCAGTAGGTACCGTACGACTCACCGGTAGGTCGTTTTTCTTGTTTATTTCATAGAATCATATCTGGCTAGTATAGCACGGTAAACAGCCAAAAATCCGGTTGGCATTCAACGTGAGTAATGGCAGGTTAGTATTGGTTAGGTTAGATCTAGTGTAGCTTTTGTTTTGTCGTCGAAAATGTAAGTATTCCCATCAAAAAATGTTCTCCTGTTGCTTTTTATATTTCAATGTTTTAGTAAAGATCCAAACATTTTTATTGAGAAATTTTTCTTGATGATTTGAGTGTATATTCCATCGGTCAATGGATTTGTCTTTCAAAGGTGCCAGTGCCATTTTATTAACAGGGTCATTAAGGGTTAGATTACATGAGATTAAGTTAAGCTTAGTTAGGTTAAATTAGGTTAGTTTAAGTTAATTATTTAGAGTGTGGCTAGAATGTACCATCGACCCCAATGGAATACAATAGGTACTCGAGAATGTTGTGCGTTGGTCAAAAGTTTTGTCTTTGAAAAGGTCCCCTCGCCCTAAACTCATTCATTCAATATATTACAAATATTTACATATTAAATTCTAACAAAACCTTCAAAATTACCCAGAATATAAATATCAGCTACTTTTTAAACCATCTTATTCGTATAACCCTAAAGTATAACACTTAAAAATAATATTTATAATGTTTTATATTTAGTTAAAAATTTGACTTCACTGACATTACCAACAATTTTTTATATTTAGTTAAAAATTTGACTTCACTGACATTGTCAACAATTTTTTATATTTAGTTAAAAATTTGACTTCACTGACATTACCAACAATTTTTTATATTTAGTTAAAAATTTGACTTCACTGACATTACCAACAATTTTTTATATTTAGTTAAAAATTTGACTTCACTGACATTACCAACAATTTTTTATATTTAGTTAAAAATTTGACTTCACTGACATTACCAACAATTTTTTATATTAGTTAAAAATTTGACTTCACTGACATTACCAACAATTTTTTATATTTAGTTAAAAATTTGACTTCACTGACATTACCAACAATTTTTTATATTTAGTTAAAAATTTGACTTCACTGACATTACCAACAATTTTTTATATTTAGTTAAAAATTTGACTTCACTGACATTACCAACAATTTTTTATATTTAGTTAAAAATTTGACTTCACTGACATTACCAACAATTTTTTATTTATTAGTTAAAAATTTGACTTCACTGACATTACCAACAATTTTTTATATTTAGTTAAAAATTTGACTTCACTGACATTACCAACAATTTTTTATATTTAGTTAAAAATTTGACTTCACTGACATTACCAACAATTTTAACATTCTTCGATGAAATACACCGAAAAGATTTTTATTAGTAATAAATAATTAATCAACACCTCCATTTTCAAAAAAAAGTATATCATAAATTTTTTTAAAATTGTAATTTCAGTTTGTATTTGCACTATATATATATATATATATCAAAGCTATTGACTTCTCCTTAGGGAACCGGAGCTTACAGATGAAAAGAAGGATCAACACAACGGCAAACATTTTCATTTATTTGTACATCAGACGTTTCGACAAATCTTTTGTCATCATCAGTGAGTTAAGTCTTAAAACCTTAAAACAAAATTGAAAAGTGAAAGTTACATCAATACAATATTAAAACCATTAAAATTAAAACCTTAAAGCAAAATGAAAATTTAATATTGTATTGATGTAACTTTCACTTTTCAATTTTGTTTTAAGGTTTTAAGACTTAACTCACTGATGATGACAAAGATTTGTCGAAACGTCTGATGTACAAATAAATGAAAATGTTTGCCGTTGTGTTGATCCTTCTTTTCATATATATATATATATATATATATTTGATGGTGCAATCTAATAAATCCTTATCGTCTAACGTAGTTAGAGATATAAAGAGGGGCGCTGTTATGTTTTTGGCCATTCTTGAAAGGACTTTCATGTCGGAAGGTCGCCCGAGTGAGTCTTCTCCGATCTCGCTATTTCCTCCTTACGCATGGTAGTGTCGCGTGATCATGTTCAAGCAATAACTGGTTTTCGATGTAGTGAATCCCCATCTAAAAATTACGCTATCATCTAATACGGTTTTATAGAGGAATATAATTGTGTATACAAGTATTAAACTATAACAACACCAAAGAAACCTTAAATAGAATTAATTTTACGTAATAAGTTTTATTAAGTCGCTAACTGTCGCCGTAAATCGTTACAAATTCATTAAAAACACTTTTACGTAATAAATACGATAGTTTTAAACTTTTAATTATCGTATACAAGATAATGAAATAAAGCGCTAAAATTATCGCTTTTTAAAAGTGTTTTTAACGTCGTTAACTAATAGTATGGAGCAAAAACTATCGATATCTTTTGATCCTTTTAGAAGACTTTCTTTTTAAAAATTTAAGGTAAGTTTTTTTTCCATTAATTACTTTCGGGGTAAGTTTTTTTATTTTTTAAAGTCCTGTTTTTTTTACTGAAATTTTAAGCTGTTAATTTGTTTATATTTATTAAAAAAATGTTATTTTAAAAAATTAATGCTTAATTATTTATTATTAATAATATTATAATTATTTTTAATTGATCATAATTGACGGAATGAGTCCATAACCATGTTATGAACTTGTATAGATTTCTTAACTTATTTTACTTGTCATATAAATTATGGTCAACCATATGTTGTAATTTTGGTTTGTTTTCACTTATTTGTACAGTTTCGGAAAAATGTTCATCTAGAACCAAACAAATAAAAAAACCATAAAAAATTACTAATCAATATTGACTGGATTTACTGAAATTTTATTAGTGTCACCAAAAAGATAAAAATAATTTCCCCCTTAAAAAAACAACAACAGAGTATTACCAATTAGTAATTTCTTATGCTTTTTAGAAATTTTGTTTCATATCGAATTTTTTTCCCCCGAAATCTTTTTCCGATACTTTTTTTTTTCCCCGAAAATTGGGTGATTTTTTTTACTCATCTCATAAAAGTTGAATATAAAATGCGAAAAATGTGTTTTGAGAATATGATTCAGGTATTAAAATTTACTTATTAAATTACGCTTCACGCCAAAATATGTTCAATATATCCTCTGCTTTGCGCAATCACTTGTCGTAACTGGTGATGAAACTGCTCAGCACACATCCCATTGTGTCTGTTGAGATCGAGTACACCTCATTGAAGGTATCGTCAATTTTGAAGTTTATCTTGAGTTGCTAAAAGGGACAACTTTATCCCTTTTCTACAGGGTTATAATGTCAATATTAATGGAGCTTGGTATCAACAAGATGGCGCAATGCCTCACACAACGGGTATTGTGTGAACTTACCCGTGGGAGACGTTTGGAAACAGAGTGCTGTCAAATAATTTCCCTGAAATCCATGGGGAGAGGGTTTGGCTTGGCTATCCATGTCTCCTGCAACTATTTCCTTCGAAGATTTTTAAAAGAGAGAGAGTCTTGGAATCCAACCCAAGCACAATGGAAGCTCTGCGAGCAACAATCGAACGGGAAGCATATTCGATCTCAACAGACACACTGGGGATTGTGCTGCGTAATTTCATCATCCAGTTACGACACGTGATTGCATTTGAACATATTTTGACATGAAATGTAAATTTCCCGTGTTTAATAATAATTTTAACAGACGAGTCTCATTTTTGAAACATTCTTGATCAGATGAATGAAAAAATTACCCGATAAACAAGATTGCCAATAGTTTCTCTTCATGTTTCGTAATCTCATGAAGGAAAACGCGAAAGAAATAAAACTTGCGCATAACATGTTCATAACATCTGAATGTGACGAAGCATTTTCATTTATTTTGTTGAAGGTAAAAGCAAGTTCGTTTCGGTAGAACAATTACGAATGAGAGACAATTTTACAAACGAAAACTTTCCATTTCTGGCACTGCATCTGCTTCTCGTCCGTTTCCATAAACGTATTAAAAACGCGAAATTACATGGAACCGTATTTTCGTTTCTCTCTCTCTCTCTCTCTCTCTGTACACACACACACACACACACACACACACACACACACACACAGGGTGTCCCATAAGTCTGGAATCATAGAGTAAAATAAGTAATTCATGTTTTTCCGTTTATGTAAGTGCCCATGATGGCTTTGAGTAAGGAAGAACGCATCCAGGTAATTCTGCTCGTAGGAAATCGGAGTCAGAGGGAGGTCGCTGAGGAATTTAACAGATTGCATTCGGACCGTGCGCCGATAACACACGGCTGTGTCGGCAAACTTGTAGTAAACTTCAGGGAAACGGGATCCATAGGAAATAAACCACGCAGTGGACCTCCGAGGACATCCAATCACGATGACACAGCCGCTACCATCCTCGCTTATTTCACAAACAGTCCCCAAAAGTCTCTTCGGCGTTTTTATTGCCGTTTTTATCATTTTGCGCTATGGTTCCAAACTTACGGGACACTCTGTATATATATATATATATATATATATATGCTGCAAATCCACAAGGAAAAAGAAAAACGATTCTAAGGCCTTTCGTGTATTCAGAGCTACACCTCGTCATTCCCTGACGAGGTGTAGCTCTGAATACACGAAAGGCCTTGGAATCGTTTTTCTTTTTCCTTGTGGTTTGCAGCATTCATTCATTTCACTTGTTTAATTGTGCAATTCATCCCATATATATATATATATATATATATATATATATGGCTCTCGTAACTTAAACTAATCTAACCTACCGACGTAGCCCAACGTACGACTAACCTCGGAATAAGATTCACCCCACTTTATGAACCTAACCTAGCGTAGGCCTAACCGAACCCGAGTGAAAGATTCACCCTGTTCCCGGTGTACTAACATAACTTACCTCCAATGGAAGATAGTGATTTCTTCAACACGCCTTCCCCTGTAATCTTTCACTAGCTGCTTTTAATGATACCAAATTGAAATCAATGTTCAGAAACGGGCATATTTTGAAGGAATGCGTAAGTAACACAATTGTAGGCTTAACCTAAGTAGGCTTAACTTAGGCTATAACTTAAATTTTTTCTGCCCACATCTACACGAAGCACAAAATTCTAACACACTTTATACAAAATACAATGGATATCATATTCTGTAAAAATGATAGTTTCGCCTATCTTTCATATTGTAGGTAAATTATCAAGTCAGTTTCAGTTTGTATAAATTTTATTAAATCTGTGAATGTACACAGACACATCCCTCCTTCCCGGTTATTCACTGAAGACTAAACAATTATGTATTTCTATGTCGTATTGTGGTGACCAGGGCTGCCAATGAAATTTTAGAGAAAACCCCAGATCAACTCTGCAAAAAACCCATACTGATTAAAAAAAAACCAGATTGTAAAAATACAATATTTAAAAGAAAAAAAAAAGTCTTTACTTACTTTATATGTGTGAATCCCAAATTATAACACTTCCTCTTCTTCGGCTGCTCCTCTGATCGTGACCGATTCGTTATTTTCTTTTTGCCGTTTAATTCTCTCCAAATATCTTCTGCTTACAGCTCCCTCTTCCAAATTCTTGATTAGTGTTTTTTCGGGATCCCAGGAAGTGCAATCCAAACTCTTTCTGGTGATAAGCTGTTTTGCCAGCAATCTATCTCTAACGGTATCTGCTTTTAACGAGTTTGTGTTTCTTGTTTTTACGCAATTAACTTGTGAAAATATCCTTTCAACGCATGCTGATGAATGTGGTAATACAGTTAAGGTAGTCATGAAATTGGAAAGTACATCATATTTTGGATTATCAAGTCCATCTCTAATATTTCTCAATTTGTACCAATATTCTGGTATGTTGTCAATAGAAGGTAGTAGTTCGTCTGCCATAAGACTATAACTCCTCCACTGGTCATCAAGGTCATTTAGTTTACTTTCAGGTACAACGGACGGAAAATGAATAGCTAGTGGAATGATGGAAGTTGGAGAAGTGTTATGAGCATGAGCTACCTTCGGATCCAGAACATTTAACTTTGCAATAACTCCATCTTCACTAAAATTAAACCTCTTCCTTATTTGGTTAGATAATTCCACTAGGAATTTTAAACAATCAGTCTTAAATCTTTTAACACTGCTTTCATTACTAAAGGGTCATTAATTAATTGTGCCATTGCCTTACCTCCAAGGTATACATCATTAACACTTTTGAAGTTACTCTCTTTGTTAGGGTCAATTTCTGATAATTTAGTGTTATTTAATACTTCATTTTTAATGAAGAAACTCAATATGTTTTTATACTCTGAAGATACCATTGAATATAAAATATGCAATCGGAAGTGTTCCGATTGAAATTCAACATTCATGAGATTTATCTTTTGCAGCACATATTGAAGAAAGAACAACATGTGTTTCGTTCCGCGGTTGTTTAATACATCATAAATTTTCTTGGCTCCATCAACTTTGTCAACGTCTGATTCTGCTTGAAAATAAAGAAGTAGAGCATCAAATTCTTCTAATATTTCTGTGATTACAGTTTCTCAAGAAAGCCATCGTGTTTGGGCAAGCTTTGGTATTCATAAATATAGAAAAGTTATTTTAGATAATTTATTAACCAAATTAGTAAAAAAACCCAGTTTTCAAGCTATTTGTAAAATAAAAACCCAGAAACCCAGATGACGGGTGAAAACCCCAGATCTGGGGGGAAAACCCCAGCATTGGCAGCCCTGGTGGTGACGTAAAGAAAACAATTTGCCATGATTGACCGATAAAATAAAAGATTTGGCATGATTGGCTGAGAGATCATGATAATGTTATCAGCTCTCAGCCAATCAGGATGCTTGTAACAAATTTGAACTTTGTCGAAGAATTGGTGGCCGCGAACTGGATATTAGTCGTAATTAATTTCTGTATGTATTTAATTTTAATCACACACACACACACACACACACACACACACACACACACACATGTGCGTATACACACACACACGCACACACACACACACACACACACACACATATATAATTTAAATGAGAGCAAATTTAATTTTGATTATTATTTTGTTGTCGCTGTTGCCTTTACACGAATGATTACAGTGTTGGACTCGTTTGTCAGTGACCGCGTGTTCGAATCCCTTTTTTGGATAAATTTACATTATATCTTTATTCTCATTCGCGAAATTTAAATATGTTTTCAAACAACTCATTACAACTCCTTTCCTACCCACTCCCATGCCTGTGATTCCACTCTTCATTTTTCCATCCGCTTCACAAAGCAACCCTCTCAACAAAATTGAGTTGAATTGAATTGATTTGAATTGAATAACCTTTATTGATAACATAAATACAATTTTACATTTTTTGTTGTTAGAGTAATTTTAACATAACACAAATAATTGTGAATTTGAACTATTTATTTTATTTTATTTTACCTTTAAGTTTTAGGCGTTACTGGGCTCTTAATTAAAAATAAAAAGGATATTTATTATTATTATTATTATTATTATTATAATATCCAAATCGTGAATAAGACTTACTAATTAGAGTTTATATTAATCTTACGTTATTATTATACAGGGTGATTCAAAAGTCAGGTTACATAGGGAAATACTGTATTATGTAATGATACAGGGGAATAGTCACATCACATGTTCGATACGTCCACTGCGACGTCTCGGAATATCACATCAATGCGCTCCTCCTTCGATAACATCTCATAACTCATTTACCTGCAAAGAAACAGAAAAGCCCTATGTAACCTGACTTTTGAATCACCCTGTAGATATAAAACAAATACAAAATCATTATTGAAGGTATAATACCAATACTATACAAAGAAATTAATATTAGACATGAGAGATGAACAATAACAAGTAATGTACATTTAATCCGAGATTACAGAAATTAATATTAGACATGAGAGATGAACAATAACAAGTAATGTACATTTAATCCGAGATTACAGAAATTAATATTAGACATGAGAGATGAACAATAACAAGTAATGTACATTTAATCCGAGATTACAGAAATTAATATTAGACATGAGAGATGAACAATAACAAGTAATGTACATTTAATCCGAGATTACAGAAATTAATATTAGACATGAGAGATGAACAATAACAAGTAATGTACATTTAATCCGAGATTACATACGAGAAATGAATAAGTAATAAAGTAATAATGTATATTTAATCCTAGATTTTATTAGCATATCATTATTAATCGGGATTTCAACTTGGTTTTTAAAAAAATTTACATTCACAATATTTTTTACATCAGTATTTAAATCATTTCATAGTTTTAGTCCGATGAAAATGAATCATTTTTTAGATGAAGACAATCTAAATTGAGGAATAACTTGCTTTGATCTAATTCTGTTTTGATACGAGTTGATTTCTTGATGAGTTACAAAATATTTATTTACTAATTATAAGTTTAATAAAATGTGACAGTTTGATTACATCATTGAGCTTTAGTAGTTTTAACTCTTTAAATAATGCGCTAGAATGATCATGGAAATCAGCAGCAGATAATAACGTTATTGCTCCATGCTTCGCAAGAGACGGCTATGGCGCATCTGACTTCTTATCTTTCTACAGGGTGAGCGAAAAGTCCCTGTGCACCTGTTCACTTCCAACACAGTGCAGGTACAGGTTCACTACACTTCTTGCAGGTGCACAGGGACTTTTCGCTCACCCTGTACTTTCTCTGACTGGGGCAGAGAAAACGTTGTGGATTTCAAAACTTCAAAACTGCAGGTCCTTCATCTGTCCACTTGTCACAATCTTCCACACGACAATCCCCTTCAGCAATACATCATTCAATCCTTCCCCTTCGCTTGACATTCTTGGCGTTTCCTTTGATCTTTCCTGGAAATATCACATATACGCTCTTTCTAAAACAGCTTCTAAGAAGTTAGGTGTGCTGTAATGGTCCCGCAGTTTCTTCACCCCGACTCAGTTGGTGTCTCTGTACAGGGATCTTGACCGTCCTGTATGGAATACGCTTCTCATGTGTGGGGTGGTTCAACCCACACAACTCTGGCTTTTTGTGTCATCATTTCTCCACCTCTTACTAACTGTCTTCAATCCCTCTTCCTTCGCCGTAAGGTTGCTTCACTCTCTCTTACTATTGCTATTATAACGGACATTGCTCTTCTAAATTCTCTAAATGCATGACTCCTTCTTTAAGGAGTCGACTCTCGACACACTCTCACCCCTTTTCTGTCCAACTCTCTAACGAAAGGGTTAATCGGTATTCTCAATCCTTCTGGAAAACCTTCTTCAATCCATCTTTCCCCCTGTCAATGACCTCCAATCTTTGAAACGTAGAGTGTCTAGGCACCTCGAAAACTTCTGACCTTTGATTTCAGCTTTCTCATTCTCCTTTTATTGTACATTTTTGTGGGCGTTCGTCCTTGGCCCCTCCTTCATACATAAAAAAAAGTCGTTTCGAGCCGTCGAGCATTGGAGTTATTCCTGCATTCAAAGTTGTAAAAATGGCAGTTTTCTCTCTTTAACTCTACTTCATCAAAGGTTTTTTTTTATTTGTTTGTTCGTTCCTTTTTTATCGGGAAGTGGGGAGGAGACCCTCATTTTAAATTTAAAAAAATTTTTGGTGTTTTCAAAGTTTAATACGATGAAATTATATCTATAAGCTGATATGAAATGAGGCTATGATAAAGCACTGTACGCGTTTTCAGTATATATATATATTATATATATATATATACAACTGCAAAGAACACGCAGTATAAATAACGTAAAGAACGACGCTTGTATAGGAGATATTCCGCGCAAGACGAGAGAGAGAGAACGAAACAAATGAAAAAATGAGGTAACCACCGGAATCGAACCCGGGATCTTCCGATTGCCGGTCAGATGCGATACCATTACACCATGGGCCTCACTCTTTCAAATGCCGTAATTCTTCTACATACTCGCAGAAACCAATGCCCCAAGGGGCACCTCCCGCATGCCGTAACATTATATACATTCAACTGCAAAGAACACGCAGTATAAATAACGTAAAGAACGACGCTTGTATAGGAGATATTCCGCACAAGACGAGAGAGAGAGAACGAAACAAATGAAAAAATGAGGTAACCACCCGGGAATCGAACCCGGGATCTTCCGATTGCCGGTCAGATGCGATGGAGTTATTCCTGCATTCAAAGTTGTAAAAATGGCAGTTTTTCTCTCTTTAACTCTACTTCATCTCCTATACAAGCGTCGTTCTTTACGATATATATATATATTATATATAAACAAATATTTTTGATAAATGAACAGCAATAAACAATTTTAATACATAATTTTTGTCGCCACAAAGAACGTCTCCCTGGCTTTGTTATGTCCTCTGTTGTTTATTGCTATTCATGTGCAGACGGCAATGCCTGCTGTGTGGGCCAAACTGACCCTCAACTTACTGTAAACAGAGGATAGACAAGCACAGGGGTCTTTCTCATCGAACAGGCTGCCCTCCCCCTGTCTAACCCTGAACACACTACCATTCGTAATCATAGTTAACAGACCAACCACTTAATAAACCGTAATCAATTTGTTATTTTGTCATTCCAGTTCCCTGAATACGATAGGAAGAATATAGTCAGTTAATCACCAGATATAAAAACCTTAATCCTTCTTTAAATATACAAAATACATCAGTTAAACTATTTGTTTCGTAAAATTACATTGCACCAACCAACCAATTTCCAACCATAATTCTTTCCATGTCCTCCCCGCCTCCCAGTCACTTTTCTCCTTCCATTCCTAGACGATGTGTGTGCCTAAGGTAATATTTCACTTGCCCTTTCGTTTACTCTGGTTTTTTTTTGTTATTCTGTATTATTTAATATTATGGATTTTTATACATGTATACTTTTTGTATTCCCTTTTGTATTCCTTTTTGTATTTCTTTTCGTATTCCTTTTCATATTCCTTTTCGTATTCTTTTTTGTATTCCATTTTGTATTCCTTTTTGTATTCCTGTTTGTATTCTTTTTTGTATTCCATTTTGTATTTCTTTTTGTATTCCTTTTTGTATTCATTTTCGTATTCCTTTTGTATTCTTTTTTGTAATCCATTTTGTAATCCATTTTGTATTCCTTTTTGTATTCCTTTTTGTATTCCTTTTCGTATTCCTTTTCGTATTCCTGTTTGTACTCCTTTTTGTATTCCTGTTTGTATTCCTTTTCGTATTCCTTTTTGTATTCCTTTTTGTAATCCTTTGTGAATTAATATTTGTAAATTATTGTTTTCATGAAGTTCATTTTTGCTTTTTTAATTTTTTAGTTTTTTAATTTTTTTAATTTAATTTTTATTTTTTATTTTTTTCGTTCATTTTATTTTTTTAACTTTTTGTATTATTTCAATTTATTTTATTTTTCATCGCAGTTCTTTACTGAAGATGATCCTTGCGACGGGTCGAAACGTCTACAATAAATGTTTGAAACTCTCGCCCTGATCTAAATATTCCTTATATATATATATTAGGGTGGAGCGAAAAATACTTGTTTTCTAGTATGAAGTTCTAATAGTGATTAGAAGTTGCATTTAGTGGACGATATATACCTGCCAAAATATGAGTCATTTGTTTAATATTTTCAGCTGCCACCAGGGGGCTAAAGTTAACACAATTTTGGGTAAAAAGGAAAAAAAATGCTTCTATTTTAGGTTTATCAAACTATTATAAAATTTTATTTTAGAATTATCTAATAGTTTGATTAAGATTCTTAAATGATAAGAATTCGTTTTGTAAAAATGCCCTTCATATGCCTAATATCTTCAGCTGCCACAAGACGGCTGAAGTTAACTTAAAAATGACAATTAAGTATGATTCTGTATTTACTTGAAAAAGGGAACAGTAGTAAATTAGGATGTCTCTCCTCCTTTATACTGGCTTCAGACAGTTAAGAAACGTTTTTTCGTGCCTTAGCGGAGTTACCACCCTTTCCCAACCAACCTCCCTCTAGAAAGGGTTCTTGCTGAAGACTATTTAGTAATTTGCTTTTGGTTCAAATTTTGGCTGTTTTTTCCTTGATTCTAATGTAGCACGAATCCAACCGTCTCTGTTTGTAGGTCCGCAGACTGATCCAGCAGCGTCTGTAACGAGCTTGACGCATCTCTCTACGGCTTGTGTATGACATGGAAACTGAAATATTCTGAATGAAGAGTAGTACCATGTTTGATGCATGATTCAATATCATCAAGAGAAACTCCTTTGGTTATCGGTGTTCTGCTATCTGAAAATCTTGCCACATAATGAGATCTGTATAGTCTTTGGCATAAAAATTTATTTCTGGCACCTTAAAATACCTGATAACATCGTTTCTTGAATGCATGCCCTTGCTTTTATGATACGCCTAAATCCCAACTGACGCACATGCTCCCTTTCATCAGCTATCATTGCAATGAGAATGTTTCTTGATTTGCGTAATATGCATTTCGCTGAATGACTGAGTCATGTACTCTCCTATGCTCTTCACGGAGATACCGGCTTCTTGCAATCATATGCCACATATGTTTAGCACCATATTGGCATAATGGTTTACGCTTTATCTGAAACCACATTGGTGCGTATACCCTAACAATGAAAGTAGCTAATTCTTGTAAATTGCCTGAAGGATTCTCTGTGCTTGCATATAACCGCAGAGTCCTGTTTGCTGTGGTGAGCCACCTTGAATGTGATATATTGCCTGACTCTTATGACTAAGACTCTTGAGAATGTCCACTTGATATAGCCTTGTGAATTTCAAGAAGGTATTTCTGGTCAGTACTTATGTCATCTACATCAACTTCACACATGTCCTCTTGAATTTCAATGGGTTTGAAGTTAACTATGGGAAGCTTTTCACAGTCTGAAAGTGCTCCGCCAATTTCTCCTGAAAATGCTCTTGGTCCAGTAGTGGTACCATCCAAGTGATGAAACAGATGGCGCAATGGAAGTCATTAAGGTGTAAAAGGCATATCAGCCACTGCAATGGCTTATTAAAGGCTTCTTCCAGTAATCTTATTGTGCCTCCAATACTACCAGTGTTAACCACTGTCGAATCACAGCCAACTGCAACGATGTTCCCTATATCAACATTCCTTCTTTCAAGCAATTCACTAGCGCTGTGCAAATGTATTTAGCTTGCCACTGGAAGGTGTCACATGTGCAAAGTACAGAGAGTGTGGTTCAGATATTATGCTGATATGCTCTTCGCGTTTGGTTCCTTGGTGGTTAGAGCCATCACTCTCCTGGACTTGAATCATTGTTTTATCCTTCTGCCATCAAAGTATAATCCCGCATGGTTTTTGGCTTCCTATTGTGAAGTTCCTTTCTCTGTTTTTGTCTTCACGTCTTAGCTTACTTCTGTCTATAATATTCCCTTTGTCTTCGGGAGTAACAATTTTAAGATCTGCCAATACTGCAGAAGCAATAGCAGCCCCAGCTCTGTCCGACATTTTAAATCTATCACAAGTAATTGCTAATGAAGGCAGTGGCTCACGCATCTGTTGTTCTGATAACATATTGAGTCGAGGTTGTATCTTCTCATTATCTTCAGATATCCCTTCTAGTTGTTGAAGTTCACTTGTCTCGTTCGATTTGTAAGTTGGACGTATTGGTTATAGCAGCACTAGTGTTTGGGAGGATTCAGACGTGCTTTCTCCATTCCTTTCGATGTCTCTTGCTTGTAATCGTCTTGTGTGTGCTATGTCAATGCTTCCTATCACCATTATTCTGCGTGTTCGTTGGTCATTTAAAAAAATCCTGCTCTTTTGGAGGGACTTTCTTACTCTTTCACATGAGCATCTCCTAAACTCCTTACATTTGCAGGTGCAGATGTCAAACAAAGTGCATTTGAAGAGTTTTCAAATTCTTCAAGCTGATTTTTGTACTTAGGCTGATCCTTGCGTGACTTGTATGGCTTTAATAAGGACCTGTATTTATCATGGTACACTCGCATCATCTGTAAAACGCGTGTATGTAAAACTATTGGCAAAGAGGCCTTCTTCCAAATATTTTCTACCTTTTTGGAAACTGCCTCTGCTATTTCAGAAAATGAAGGCTCCTTGTTATTCATCTGCTCCTTCACTGAATGTTTTGTGAACAGGTAATCTTTCATAATGCAGTTAGTTATAAGTTGGTAGTTGCATATCACTCATCTCACAAGGTACTTCAAATATGGCACACTTCATATGTTCTCTAGTGAAATGTTTATATTTAGTATTTGATGCCATAATATTTTTAAGAAAAATTCACAATCACAAAATATCCTGTAACATCAAAACATTATATAATTAATATATATAATATATTTTATAAGTATATATAATATATTATATAAATATATAATATATTATATAAATAAACTAAAATTATATAATACATTATAACAAAATTTTATAATAAAATCAATATTATCTCTATATAAATCACTTTAAAATAAAGTTTTATAATATTCCGATCATATTAAAAAACTCTCCGATCAACTGAGCGACTAGGCCTACTACCTAAGAAGACAAGTGTTAACACACTGTTCTAATGACTCACAGAAAGAAATTCCTTCACACCAAAACCCTCCCCCACAACCCTCCCCAAACCCTCCCCCACAACATTCAGTGTAGTCTCAACATGACTCAGTTACTCTAAATTGTGTTAACTTCAGCTCTCTTGTGGCAGCTGAAGATATTAAGCATATGAAAAGGCATTTTTACAAAATGAATTCCGATCATTTACGAATCTTAATCAAACTATTAGATAATTCTAAGATAAAATTTTATAATAGTTTGACAAACCTAAAATAGAAGCATTTTTTTCCTTTTTACACAAAATTGTGTTAACGTTAGCCCCCTGGTGGCAGCTGAAAATTTTAAACAAATGAACTCATATTTTGGCAGGCATATTTCGTCCACTAAATGCAACTTTTAATCACTATTAGAACCTCATACTAGAAAAAAAGTATTTTTCGCTCCACCCTAATATATATACTGTAGGTATTCCTAAATTGCCAAATTCCTCCTACATTTTCTTTGGTGGTCATTGAAGTTACATTAGCTCCTACACGTGATATCTTATTTGTCGAATTTAAACTCGTGTTACGATTAAAAACCCCTAAATCAAATTACTACGACTTCATACTACCTCACAATATCACAAACCCAGTTTTTGTTAACCAATTTATAAATTGCCTCATTTTACATACTGACTGTAATATATATATATATATATATATATATATGAAAATTATTTCACGAAAGTAACACGTGAAAAATTTATGATGAATAAAACCACGAAGGAAAGGAAACACAAATGAGGATGTCATTAGACGAAAGCGCTTGAGCACCATTTTGTGTTTCCTTTCCTTCGTGGTTTTATTCATCATATATATATATATATATATATATATATATATATAAAGGGCCGCCGAGAGCTGCCACGGGCCCCGGGGAAGGATTGGTATATGGGCCCCCCTGTTTACTCATTATTTTATTATGAATGTTTTTGTGTACATAACAAGCAAACTGATTATATGTCTAAGTCACTTTTCAAAACATACAGTATGAATAACCAACTTAAAAGAAAATGACCATTTTATTTTTCGAATCAATTATATTAATTCTATCACCATACAATTTACAAATGCAGTACCAGTCCATGCAGGCGAGACAATTGTTTACTGCAAGATTTTCATAATTAGAAGTGTACTTTCTTTGCCTTCTCTCTAGCAAAGTGGTAAATGATTCTGATGAAATTTAAAGTACGGGCTAACTGGCTTTCAATTACAATGGTTCCCAGATCTGTCAGTCGGTCTTGGGCATTGGTGGACCGCGGATAATATTTTATCTGTTTCAGTTTGACTATGATAATCTCTATAAAATATATGTTCATTAATTATATTTCCTCTGTTATTTTATCAATTGCTTTATTAATATTTTAGAGTTTATTCCCTTCTTTCCGGGCCCCCTAGAGGTCCGGGCCCAGGGGATTTTTCCACGGTATCCCCATCCTCTCGGTGGGCCTATATAACTTGATTGAAGGGTTTGTTCTTGGGGAACCGTAGCTTAGCAAGGAATAAGAGGACGAAGAAATGGTACATGTTTATTTACAAACGTTCGGAAATATCAATTTCCATCATCAGTGCTAAAATTATAAAATCAAATACATAAAATAAATAAATAAATATAATGAACGGAAATTAATGCAATATATTTAAATAAATGCGTGATATTAAGTTTATATTTAAGTAATTAAAATTAAAAATAAAATAATATAAAATATAGAAGAGTGACAGTTAAATGTGAACAAAATCGAGAAGAGTCTCATATTAGAGTCCATTTTAGGAGAGTTGGCGCCAGACGGAGTGATGGTGGATTTTGTTGGTAGGATATGACAGTTTATCTGGCTATGTTTAAGTTAAAAGCAGAATATAATCGTTGGGAGTTGGTTTAATACTGAGGATGTATAGGGACTCTAGAATGCGGAGGTCGATTAGATGGTTAGTTGCTTTAATAATTTTGAAATTGGAGGGAAGTAGTGGGTGGTTGTGAAGGTGGCAGTGATCCCTTATTGCTGAGTTGGAGGGTTTATTTAAGGGCTGCGATGTTCTGGTAGAAATACCGCGATGCTCGTCCACTCTTGTTTGATATTGGCAAATGGTGTTGCAAATATAGCGCTTTGCAGCGAACACAGTTGGAAACGTAGATGGTGGACGAAGCAAGGGGCTGAGGTGTTTTTTCTTTGTGGTTGAGGTATGATTTGATGCTGTTATTGTTGGTGAAAACGAATTGAAAGTTAATTTGGGGGTAAAGAGAGGTGAGTAGGAGACCGAGTTCTGAGAGTATTTTGTGGCTGATATGGTTGTAATAGAGAAAGGAAAAGTATTGTACGTCTTTTTAACGGTGGGCACTTTAAGGGGGGGTTGATAAATATTATTAATAAAATTTCTGGTTAAACATTGTAAAAGATTTTTGGGGAATGAGTTGTTAATGCCGAAATTATAAATGAATTCTATTTCGTTATGGAGGGATAAGTAGAAGAACAAAGTTGATAGGCGTGGTGGATTAAGATTTTGATGCTGTTTATTTTATATAGCGAAGGGGTGTGGCTTAGGTAATTAGTACCTACAGGGTGTCCCGAAAGTCTTGTTACACCTATGCATAATCTCGGAATATTAAATGATGTTTGGTTCCAACAGGATGGAGCACCTCCCGACTATTCCTTGAGGGTTCGTGAATATTTAAATGAGGTGTTTCTGATCGATGGATTGGGACATTAAAATGCAACATTAAAATGGCCTCCGAGAAGCCCAGCTCTCTCTAGTTGTGACAATGCATTATGGGGATTTATAAAGGAAAAGGTTTGTCAAAAACGTTATGATTCCAATGACGGACTAAAGGATCATTGGGATCATAACGTTTTTGAGAAACCTTTTCCTTTATAAATCCCCAAAATGCATTGTCACAACTAGAGAGATCTGGGCTTCTCGGAGGCCATTTTAATGTTGCATTTTAATGTCCCAATCCATCGATCAGAAACACCTCATTTAAATATTCACGAACCCTCAAGGAATAGTGGGGAGGTGCTCCATCCTGTTGGAACCTAACATCATTTAATATTCCGAGATTATACATAGGTGTAACAAGACTTTCGGGACACCTGTAGGCCTGTGTATGTGGGTTTTCGTATATAGAGGTGCTAAATTTGTTGTTTTGTTATTGTTATATCTAGGAAGGGTAGGGTGTTATTGGATTCGTCTTCTTTGGTGAACTTAATGTTTATGTGCTGGGAATTAAGATAGGAAAAAAGGGGGCGTGGTTGGCAATGTGAAAAAGGAGAAAGGTGTCGTCAACGTATCTTTTATATAGGTGTGGTTTGTAGTGGGTGGGGCAATGGCGTAGCCAGTTATTTTCATGGTGACTGAGAAAAATGTTGGCTAAAGTGGCACTTAAGGGAGATCCCATAGCTAGTGAGTCGGTTTGTTGATAAAGTGTTGTTAATTAAAAAAGAAATAGGTGTCTGAAGCGGCAAGCGTTAGCATCGTAACCTTCAACCACGCTTTGGAAAAATTCTAAAAGATAGTTAAGCAAGATTTGTTTCGCTTAAAACCGTGCTGCGTATTTCTAATCAAGTTATGCAATTCTAAGTGTTCGACTATACGATCCCTAATTATTGATTCCAGTAGCTTACCTACAACAGACGCTAAACTGATTGGCCTATAATTTCTCGCCGCACCTTTATCGCCTTTCTTAAAAATAGATGTTACATTTGCTAAGTTGAAATTATCTGATACGCACCCCTCAGAAATAAACGCATTAAAAATCTTTGTTAGCGGCACAACAATGCTTTCTTTTAATTCTTTTAGTTGTATGGGATATATGGAATCCGGCCCCGGTGATTTAAGCATTTTCATTTTACCAATATAGTGCATTACCTCCCTTTCACTAACCACAATATTATCCAAAGTATTACCATTATCGAAAGGTATGATGTTTATGACCGTAGGGATATTCGTTACATCTTCTATTGTAAAAACTGACGTAAAAAATCGTTTAGCAGGGTACCCATTTGCTTGTTTTCAGAAACTAGCTCTCAATCAGAATTTTAACGGTCTCAAGACACTTTTTACTGGGTTCCTATTATTGACGTATTGAAAAAATCGCTTGGGGTTTTCTTTGGTGTCCCGAGCTATGGAAATTTCAATCACGCTTGGACTTTTTTATTACGCTTTTCGCTTCACGCCTTAGAGATATGTAGTTGTTTCGTAACCACAAGTTGTCTTTATCGCACTTATTTAGCCTGTAAGCCCTATCTCTACTCTTTATAATATCCCCTACTCTAAAAGTAAACCACAAGGGCTTGTTATTTACTTTCGCACGCTTAATCTTGTACGGTACACATTCCTCATTTATAGTCCTAAACACTGTTTCAAACGATTCCCACATTATTTTTGCGTTGGAGGTCCCCATTACGTTTTCCCAATTGACGTGTGACAATTCACTTCTAAATTTACAAAAGTCTGCGTGCTGGAAGTTAGGAATTTTAGTGGAGTTAACTGGTTTCGAGTGACTTACTGAGAGGATAAACTCTACCATATTGTGATCGCTATTGCTTAACGGTTCTATTACTTGAAGATCAGTGATAAGCCTATCATCCGTAGTTATTACTAAATCTAAAATACTGTCCAACCTCGTAGATTCCCCAACCTTTTGAATAAGAAAACTATCCTCGAGAAAATTAACTAAACGATTACCTTCCGCGTCTCCCTGCATTATATCGTAATTTACGTTAGCGCAATTAAAGTCATTCATAATTAGGGCCTGCTCACTACCTATTATTCTCTTTAGTTCACGATAGTTCACGACATAACGCTTCGTCTGTATCAGCTGTTTGATTAGGGTCCTATATATAACGGCAACAAGAAGTTTGAAATCGTTCAATTTAAGTTCCGCCATAGTCGACACAAGAGATAACAGAAAACACCAGGAAAAATAAGTGCTTAGATCTGGTATTCACGAATAACACGAACTTGATTGTTGACATAAAAATAACCCCATCTATTATCTCAGACCACAACATAATCGAGATATCAACAAATATGGCGAAAACATTAAAAGACAATACCCGTAATGAAGAAAGAAGCAAATTTGGGAACGTTCACTTAAATTCCAAGACTATACAGTGGGAAGAAATCAAATTTCACATGGCCCAAATAGAGTGGAAAACAGTTTTCGAGAATAAAACAACCGAAGAAATGCTAACAATCTTAGAAGAGAAGACGCTGGGAATTTTAGAAAAATATGCTCCGAAAGCCCAGCCAAAAGGAAATAGGAGCTGGTTCGAGAGGTAAAGGCGAACAATATTCCGCAAAAGAAAGAGAGTAGTGGAGAAGTGAGTAAACTGCAGAGATAACAATACCGGAAAAGTAATACAAGAAAAATTGGAGAGTATCAATAGGGAAATACAAACCCTGATTAAGGGCCATACAGAGAGGGAAGAGGAAAAGGCGGTAAAAGTAATAAAGGAAAATCCAAAATATTTCTATAGCTATGCGAAAAGAAAAAGAAAAACGCGCGCCACTGTCGGGCCACTAAGGAAAGGAAATAATGAACTAACCGACGATATAAAGGAAACATTGAGAGCCCAATATGAATCAGTCTTCAGCACCCCAAAAAGTGACAAAGCGATATCTGACATAGACACATTCTTTGAACAGAAACTGCAAGGAGATTGAATAACAGATCTTGATTTTACCCCAGAAGATATAGCGCGAGCTATATGACAAATGAACTCACACTCAGCGGCAGATCCGGACAAATGGGACACATTATTGATTAAAAACTGTAAACATGAAATACCATATATTGGATATGGAGAAGATCCCTAGACACTGAAGAAATACCGAGTATCTTAAAAAGAGCGAATTTTGTACCTATATATAAAGGAAGGGACAGATCTCAAGCGAAGAACTATAGACCGGTGTCTTTGACATCCCATCTCACCAAAGTATTTGAAAGATTAGTTAGAGAGAAAATATATGACTTCTTGGAGAAACTGGAAAGACAGCGAAAATCAGCATGGATTCCGGTCAGGAAGATCTTGCCTCTCACAACGTATAGAACACTATAACAATATTCTAGATGCACTTGAAGGCAATGAAAACTACGATGTCATATACACGGATTTTGCTAAAGCCATCGACAACTGTGATTATGATATAATAGCGCATAAAATGAAACATATGGGAATAACAGGCAAAGTTGGAAAATGGATCTACAACTTCCTCAGAGAAAGTATACAGGTCGTTAAAATTCAAGGTATATCATCATCAGAATCGGAAATATGCAGCTCAGTACCACAAGGAACAGTAGTGGCCTCGCTCCTTTTCATTATCATGCTAACACACATAGACAATGAAGTAAACAGCAATAGTATAGTAATATCCTTTGTAGACGACACAAAGATCAGCAGAAAAATCAGCGATGTAAAAGGGGTGGAGGCCTTGCAGAGGGACACGAACAAAATATACAAATGGTCAGAAGACAACAACATGACATTTAACACCGAGAAATTTCAGCTCTTGAGATATGGTAGAAATGAGGAACTTGACAGCATATTATGC
The DNA here is from genome assembly GCA_023014485.1 of Bathynomus jamesi. NCBI lineage: Eukaryota > Metazoa > Arthropoda > Malacostraca > Isopoda > Cirolanidae > Bathynomus > Bathynomus jamesi. The sequence continues at coordinate 60,370 of JAJOZX010011944.1, forward strand.
CCCAGACAGACAGGAAGTTCAGAGAAGCACGAAAGCGATAACATTATAACATTATAAAAGTTATAATGACCGATGATGCGAAATTCGAGACACAAAATCAGATAGCAATAAACAAAGCAAAAAGAGTCGCGGGACAGGTACTAAGAACCTTAAAAAGAAGGGACAAGACGGTAATGATCCCCCTGCTGTAAACACTGATCATACCAAAACTTGAATACTGCTCAGTCTTGACGGCCCCACACAAGAAGGAAGAAATTAATAAACTGGAAGATATTCACAAACATTTCACAACCAAGATCGATGGCTGCAAAGAACTCAACTACTAGGAAGGACTATGTAAACTAAGTCTGTACTCCCTGGAAAGAAGAAGGGAAAGGTACACCATAATATGTATATACATGGAAAATGATGGAAAAACTGGTACCAAACGTCCAACCAAACCCAGTTACCACCCAAACAATACTGGAAAATATGAAAGGCATAATATGTAGTGTTCCCAAACTAAAGGCCTGACAAGGGACCTCCTCAACATTGAAAGAAAACAGCTTGGTTGTCAGGGGGCTAAGACTTTTTAACCAGCTTCCAAAGGACCTCAGAAACGTTACAGGGGTCAAAGTTGAAGTTTTCAAAAGAAGACGAGATGCTTGGCTCAGGACGGTATCAGATGAGCCGGGAGTACGTGGGTATTTGCGTTGGAGAGTCAAACGAGCAACTCGCTCCTCCACCAAGCCAGGCATCGAGGCAGGACCACCAGCTTGACCTTTGTGTGAAGAGAAACCAACGCACGAAACTACTACGGGTGTACGAGGTATATATATAGCGCCTCGGTGGTGTAGTGGTTTGCGTCGCTGACTACAAATCCATCGGCCCCGGGATCGAGATCCGGTGACAGCAGTCGGCGCGCAGCAAAACCCAGCTGTTCATCCTTTCACACAATAAAATTGGTTGGTAGATAAACGGGTACCCTGGGTAGCCTAGTGGTTAAGACGCTGGGCTGCTGGTGGGGCGTGGTTTGGATTCCACGTTAAACTGTAGGTCCTAAGGTGAGGTGACAAGCTTGACCTTCGTCAGAATGAACAATTTCGGTGGAAGCAAAACCAAGGTTAATCAAGGTTACAAACATTTTTTTTTTTTATTTAGTATATTTATAATTGTACAGAAATTAATTTACAAATAAAATTAGGGAAATTTCATTTGAGATTTTAGAAAGAAATTCGTCTTTTTTTAATTTTTTTTATGAAGTTAATTATAAAATTACTTCCCAGATTTGACGTCTCAAATCGCTGAAATTTTTTACCTCAATTTACAGATATCTCTCTCTCTCTCTCTCTCTCTCTCTCTCTCTCTCTCTATATATATATATATATATATATATATATAAATTATATCAATAGAAAATTTGGTGCTATAAATTGTCACGTTTACCCCCGCAAATACCCTTTTAGAGGAAAGAATATAAATCACTGACCTCTTCTATCTGGTGGTGACCCTTTTGGGGGGATAAAATCTTCCGCATATTATTTATGATATGTAAATTTCGTTCTTAACCTTTCTTTATACGGATCTGAATAATACTTTGACCTTTTCTATTAATCAACTTCACTCGTGTTTCAAGATTCTGGAAAGGAAAGTCTGTCTACCTTCTTAAGTGGAGTGATTCACATCTATTTTTTTCTACTTTCATATATTCTCTTTCATTTCCTCCAAAATGGTATTTTAAGCCTGGAAGCTCATTTTAGCTTCATTGCAGCAGAATGAATGAATGCATTTGTGGAAGTTATAAAATTGAATTACGTGTAACAATTAGCTAATTAAGTTTTCAAGATCATAATTTTATTGTAATAATTATAAAATATTATAATATTACACTATTGCACTTTTTGTTATGTTACAATGATACAATAATACTGCCAATTGAAATATTTACTTTTATATAATTTGACCCTTAAGATTTAGGCTTTACTGGGCTCTCAGATTAATTAGGTAAAATATGATACACACACACACACACGCGCACACACACACACACATAGATATGCCCGTTGAGTCAGATGACTAAGGTTAATAGTGGACAATTTTTTTGTTTTATTTTAAAAGTGTAAATTGCTTCTTAGACTTTTAATAGAGAATACAACCAAATGTAAGCGGTTTGTAGCTAGGTTAGGTTAGGTTAGGTTAGGTTAGGTTAATTATCTTAGAATTTTTGCTTTCTAATTCTTATTAGAAGATTTCTAAAAGTATTTGTTGCGCGCGATCTTTTAATGCCTTAACCAACCATTTTTGTGGAAGTTATTTTAATGCCTTCATCTTTAGTAATTCATTAATTAAATTAACTTTTTCCCTTGCATAAGTTTATGACATCTATAAAACTTGTCACAGTTTCAAACGCCATATTGACACCTTCCATAATAACGATTAACTTGCCTAGGCCTTGCGATTTGGAACGCGTATCCACCACTTAAATGAGGTGAAAACCTTATGATTCTATACGCTACACGAACTAGTTCCATGTTAAATTATTATTTATAGATTTATTTCTAATTTCTATTGACCAAAAACACTTATTCATGGCCTAAAAGGTTATTTGGAATTTTTTGATCATTTTATTTTTTAATATTAAACAAAGAGAAAAAATTGTCTATTATTTTATTAAGTTCTACCAGTCTAATTTCTGATGTACAGTACAGTGAAACTTCTCCAGTATAATGTATATAAAGTCTTCATTACTTAGGGATAATAGATAATAATTAACTGTTTATAAAAACCATCACTTTAATTTCTGTAACAACAGAAAGATATACTTATTATGCATTTTGGCGACTGAGCTAATTATTTTTTAGTACATAATTAGAAAGCAGAGGACGGTCTCCCATCCAGTTACTTTCCAGACCCAATGTCGCTAATTTCTCTGAACCATTAATGATTTAAGTTCACAACCAACCACCTACTTTTTTGTTGAAAGTGTTGTTTGTTCTACTAAATTCTAGTAATAGTTATTTGAACATGGATTTCTATGTGACGTTATTAATTTATACCTATTAAATTTTTAATATAATGCAAAATTATATGTTTATAGTATAATGTAAGATTAACAGCAAACCAATACTATAATTGGACGCTTGGAAGCAGATGTGATTCAAATACATTCAGAACGCTCAAACTCAATAGGTTATTCAAGTATTTGAGACATCTCTAATCACTGTTTTCTTCTTTCCACAAAGTGAGATTTGAGTCACTTTGGGTCATTCGAGTCACTTCGAGGGCAAGCACTTGGCGTGCAGAGTGCTGATTCATGTACTTGAGTCACTTTTTTGACAAAAGGGAAAAATCGTTAAAAAATACACTTGAATCATTTTTACTCGCGAGCGTCCAATTATAAAAATTACATAATTACAACGAGGTAATGTATCTTATAAAAACAGTAACACGGTTACATCGCTACACACTTTTTTCTTTTGGACTGTTTTTTTTTTTTTTCAAATGTTTGGCATAATTTGATCGAAATCAAATTAAAAATTTCTACTTTTAATCTCTCGAATGAAAACAAACTAAATTTAAACTTCATAAAAGAACGGAAAAAGTTTGATTTTGATTTCTTTCGAAATGTCAAAGTTTGGCTTTTTTTTTTTTTGAGTAAATCCAATAATCATCGTATCGGTTTATCACGGACGGTTTGTATAAGCTCCGTTAGCAGTCCGGATCCGTGTCCGCCTATTGCTCACCCACGCCCCGCAAAGCAGTGGTTTTTAAAGTACGGGTCGCGAAATATTAATCATTGGGTCGTTAGGCGTAGAAAATTCTCTCTACAAAACAGTTATCTGAAATTGGTGGCGTAAAATGGACCGCCTCATTTTTATTTACTGTATTTATACTGTATTTAAAGTTTTTCAAGTAAGTTCGATGTCTTGTTATTACTAGAAGTGAAGTGGTTAAAGCTAGCATGTATTGCCCTTTATTGTGATTTTGTGAAAACACAAGTCAAAAGATATTCTGGGTCGCGGGGTAAGTGGTTTTCTTCCATTGGGTCGCGGAGTAAGTGGTTTTCTTCCACTGGGTCGTGAGAAAAAGTTTGAAAAACACTACTGTAGAGGTTATATAATATTTTCAACTCTTCTACATTTTTAACAGTTAAGAGCAATCAGGGACAGGAAAGTATGCCATATTCAAAATCCCAACCATACCATGATAGGCTATACTAAAATATTCATTGATATATAATTGAGGCCCTCCAAAGAAGAAGTGGCTAAGCGACGAACGTAAAAGAAGACAGAAAATGCAGTTAAAATTGTACCAATTTCAAAGTGACATAACTTTTGAACTTATGAAGATATTTCTTTGAAATATTTTAAAAAGTTCAAAAATTTATGTCACTTTCAAATTGGTACAACTTTGCGTTTTCTGTCTTCTTTCACTTTTGTCGCTTAGCCACTTCTTCCTTGGAGGGCCTCAGTTAATATGTTATAAATTAAACTAATTATTTCTCTTAATCACTATCAACTCGTATTAATATGATCCTAGAATTTGACCAAAGAAGATTTCTGCATGATTTGATTTCTTTGAGGTTGGTAACTTTTTAGGTATTTCATTAAACTACGTTGAATATAATTTTAGAAGGCTTGATAGTGTATCTATATTAATATTTAACAGTAAGTCAGTAAGCTGACTAGTAGAAGGTTCGAGACAGCAGTTGCCAAAACTTTTTTACGCATAGAATAGTAAATAGCTGGAATAGTTTGCCGGTAGAAGTAATTAGTAGCACGTCTATAAACATGTTTAAAAATCGATTAGACGCATATGTTGATAGATTGGGTATAGTTTAAGGTAGTAAAATTAAGGTTTTTGTGGTTCGGAACCGACGTAAAATTGTAGGTCCCCTCCGCGACCACGGACGACATGCGCAATACACAACTACAACCACAGTTAGGTAGACCAGCCATGAGTAGATCCTAGGGTCTTTGTTGGTCTGAAACATTATAACATTATAACAATATGATCCTAAAATATGGCAAAAAACGGTTCAATAACTTTTAGATTTATATTGTAAAAATGAAATTCCTTTTGATCAACATTTAAAAAACTTTTTTTTAGTTGATTTTTTGTGTGTGGGGGGGCGAGGGAGAGGCGACGAAAAACTTGGTTCCAAAATACACGTCGTATCACTATAGTTGCGGTACTAAAAAAAAATACCATAAATATTTCATTTGTTACAGCTATTTCATTTATTTTCCTGATGAAATCACATCAGCTGCTTTATTATGTCGCACAAACCTTCATTTGGAAAGAAAACGAAAAGAATGGAAACTTTTAACTCAGAAATTTTTACAGTACATTGGTAACGGAAAATGAGGAAAATCACACAGTGTCCTACAACAAGTAACCACCATCTTCTTGGATGCATTTACCCACACGCTAGAGCATGTTCGCAAAAACACTCTGCCGGAGTGACGATGTCAACGCAGGTAGTTATGTTCCGCTTCAAGCCATCCAGATCCCTAGGAATGATGGCGTATACTTGTTTGATGTATCTCCATAGAAAATAATCCGATAGTCTGGGGATCAAGACGGTCAAAGTTGCTGGTTTACTCTGTCGTCGAAGTAGTTCTGAATGAATTCCAACGTTTTTGTGGCTGTATGAACTGGTGCCTCGTCTTGTTAGAACCATGCATCACTTGTTCAGCATGTAACATTACAATGAACTGTCAAATGATGTCTCTGTATCGTTCACCAGTTACAGTTTCTGTAAAAAGAGTGATCAAACTATCTTTTGCCGCGAGACTGGACACCACACTCCTTTCTTCTAACTATCAAAGAGTTACTGATAAAGACTTCTCTGTAACCCAAATCCTGTATTCTGGCTGCTCAAATACCCACCGAGGCAGAACCAGGCTTCACCAGAGAAGAAAGTTGTCTAAGATCCCTGGATGAGAGCGAACCGAGTGCTTAAACCTGTGGCACTACTGCAGTCTCTGTAACTTGTCTGTCCCTTTTATCTTATGGAAAACTTGGCCACGATAGGAATAAAATTAAGTTCTAAAACTCATATTCTGTATTCATAAGGCGTCATTGCTTTTAACGCAAATGCGTTTTAGGATTTGACACGTATGTGATTAATCCATAAACATTGATACATGTTTAATCTTTGCAGCTACAGAGTGGCCACAAAGTTCCTTTGCGGTGAAATTACAGTATATCTGTATGTTGCCTTTGTTTTTCATGCAAAGGGACTTTGTGGCCACTCTATACATATTAATCAGTATTTGACGTGTTTCATTAGACTGTAACTTTAAAACTTGTGACGAATCTGATTAATTATGATGTTTAACTTAGGAAAACAAACACTGCAATAATAAATTCAAGGTAAAAAGCCCCCCCATTTAATTCTAAAGTGACGTTTCAAGTAGAAACATTGGATCATCTGAAGATCAGGGCACCCAGCCTTCTTTAGTTAGCCTTATAAAGCTAACTAACGAAAATATCACGACTTAACCTAACCAATCGTTAAGGGTACAGTTAACCTAACCGGGCATTCAACTTAATTTATTATTATATTTGGTACTGTAAAGAAAAAACAAGAATACATGGGGGCCCTGATCTTCAGGTGATCCATCACGTCATTGATGACAAAAGTCAGCAAGTCAGCAAGACTCGCATTTACCATTTACTGCAATTAGTTAATGAAAATACACCACTGTTCATTTTTTACAACATCGGACGATAAATTTTTCGTCGTGAACATAAATCCATCACTGCACTTTCTGTAATTTACGGTCTCAATTATTTTTACTAAATCTTTATACTGTAAGTCTGCTGACAGTTGAGTTTTATTACAAATAATGGCAAATCAATGTTTTAAACTTTAGAGAACCATTTCCAGCCAATCAAGAACACAATAGCGTTGTTTTTCTGAACAAGGTACGTAAATGGAAAGGATGATTAATAACTGCAGTAACTGAATTGATAACGTTATTATTAGGGACGGTTTTAGATTTAGAAATTATCAGCTAGAGGGGAGGGCGAGAGTGAAGGGGAGGCAACATGTTTGTGAGAGTGGATGTGATTACGTTTTGAGTACGTTTGTACGTCATGTGAAAGCGAGTAAAATCGTAACGTGCTTATTATAAAGTGTATTTCAGAATTTTACACGTACGAAAATATCCTTGCTGTACTCCGTGTTCCAAAATGCTGCACACAAACATATTATCAAAATATATTTACAATTTTAACGCCATATGAGCCCATTACAATGACGCGTGAGTAAAACGTTAAAATCTTATTTACAGTAGGCTATACTTTTATTTAAATGGCCCTTATTAACTTTCAGGAGAGGACCTTCATACAGCAGTGTAATACATATTTGCCAATATTTTGAAAAGCAAATGTGGTAGGATTTGTAATCAATGCCAGGTAGGGGTGCCAGACCAGATGGTTTCCAAATCCGGAGATTTTACCACAAGCTCATTATTATTTGTTTATGTAGCTAAACCGATATATAAACTTCCTCATATATATATATATAATATATATATATATATATATATATATATATATATATATATATATATATATATATATAATATATATATATACAGGGCGTCCCAAAAAAATGTATACACACTTTAACAGCTGATAGCTCAATTGATGTTTCTTTCTTTCCAAGTTAAACCCATTAGAATTAATAATGGCAGTCAGACTAAGCTTTGAACAAAGGAAATTCATTCTAAAATGCTACTGGAAGTGTGAAAACGCAGTTGAAGTGCAAAGACAGTTTAGGAGGGAGTTTCAAACAGATCCACCAACGCGACTTACCATCACTCGAATTAGAGATAAGTTTGAAGCCGATGGAACTGTTCAGAATGTCCACAAGAAGCGTTCCGGAAGACCACGGACATCGACAAGCCCCACAAAGCAAGAAAGAGTACTGGAAACGTATCACCAAAGTCCAAGAAAATCTGTGCGGCAAGCGAGTCGTGAGGTAGGAATTTCAGAATCGTCTGTCCAACGCATTTTGAAGCGCTGTCAATGGAAAAGTTACATTCCAAGATTAGTCCATGCTATTAATGAAGATGATCCGGACCGAAGAGTGGAGTATTGCGAGTGGTACTTGGCACGATGTGGATGTGGATTGGACGAAGGGGTTTCGTAGAATACCCTCCGCGTTCACCAGACCTCACACCACTAGACTTTTTTATGGGATACTTAAAAGACAAAGTCTACGCTATAAAACCTGCAACAGTCGCTGAATTGAGAGCAGCCATTGAACGAAAATGCCCACAAATACCAAACGAAATGTTTCGTGATGTTTGCGATTCCATTGCTTCGCGTTATCAGCAGTGCCTGGACCAGAACGGACGTCAGTTTGAAAACAGGCGTTGACAAAACAATTAAATAATGTCTGTAGATTCTATTACATTTTGAAAATGAAATGTATTTTAATAAACACTGCCTTTATAATTATTTAAAGTGTGTATACATTTTTTTGGGACGCCCTGTATATATATATATACACGATAACGATAACGATATATAAACTTGACCGGAGACAAAGCTCAATTTCCGGAGACTTCGGCCCAAAACCGGAGACCTGGCAACTCTAATGCCAGGGGGTCCAGGAGTATCCCCCCTCCTCCGGGAAAGTTTTTAAAATCTAGCCTTAAATAATGCACTCTAGTGCATTCTGAGCATAAAAGGTTTGATATTATTTGTAGAACAGGCGGTAGAAATAACCTCCAAATCGATAGCCTACCACCTACAGAAAATTTGTAAGGTTCCAAGTATGGTAGTAAACCAACTTTGAAATTAAAAAACGACAAATGTTGTAATTTGCTGTGCAGACTAAAGCTAAAATAGTAAATTATCTTATATTCACCTACAAATCATTTCAGGGGTCACCTGAACATCAGGGCCCCCAGCCTTCTTTAGTTAGCTTTATAAGGGTAACTAACAAAATATCACGATCTAACCTAACCAATCGTCAAGGGCGTGCAGTTGACCTAACGATTGGTTAGGTTAGGTCGTGATATTTTCGTTAGTTAGCCTTATAAGGCTAACTAAAGAAGGCTGGGGGGCCCTGATGTTCAGGTGATCCCATTTCATTTGAATTAACTGTCCTTTCAATAAGGCTTGTACAGTTTTTTTTCTTTTAATGATATATAAACAAGTAAAGTCTATTTTTTACCAAATCCGTAGAATATTGATTTTGGACTAATTCCGTAATTTTAATTTAAAAAAAAATGACTTTTTAATTTTGGGGCACGTTCAACTAACCATTTTATTTTAGTAATTTTATTTTTAAAGTAATTTTCAGAGGGTCGACAAACTCTTCACAGCTTTGAATATGCAGACTACAAAGTAATTTAGAATTTAATTGGCTATTATTGACTGATTATTTCTCACCATTAACTTTAGTTCAGTTTTCTGTTCGAAAAATGTAAACATTAATGAAGTATATATCTGGATGAATTGCTTATAAAACTCTAATGATTCATCGTGCCAGTGCCAGTTATAATTTCCTGTGCTAATTGTTTTTGCCCAAAAATTTATAGGCACCAAAAAAATAAGAAAAGCAGGATTCCTTAATTGAAGGAAGCAAAAAAATTAGTTTTTTTTTTTTTGAGAATAATGTGCAAAAATTAATTTAAAAAAAAAATTCTGTCAGTCCGTAAAAGCCTAATTTTCTACAACACATTCGTGAGATAAAATCTCCGCCATAATGAGGCTTCATTCTGGAGAGAATGGCAGCATTTAACTGCTCGGTCTTCTCTTTATTTTCAAAACTCGATAACAGTGAATTTAGAATTCAAATCTGATAAGTGCGTCACTCTACGCAAACACCAGTCCGTTATAGCGTTATTACGGTATGGTTTATTCATACAAGATAATGGATCTTTAAGTGGACCAATATTTTTTACTCGCAGTGAAAGGGAAAAACTCGTAATTAAAACTCATCAGTAAAAAAACTGGAACCAGTATTTCCTAGAAACCTAGATTATAAAATATTGGTTTGTACCAACATTTAAAAGTTTACTTTCATGTTTTTATAAAAGAATATTGATGAATGTGTAGATAAAACCACGCGATTGCGTGTAAACATCAATATGCATTCATCAACATAAAAGCAGAGAGAATGTTGTAGTTTAAATGTTTTTAAAACTTAACTATAAAATGTTCAGGAATAATTATATCTTTTTATTTTGTTTCTTTAATGGCCTCCAAAGTTTTGGTCTTATTTCGAAATGGTAAAATTGCTCTACTAAATCCATATCGTTATCTCTCTCTCTCTCTCTCTCTCTCTCTCTCTCTCTCTCTCTCTATATATATATATATATATATATATTATATATATATACACACGCAGACCGTGCATGGAACAAAGAACTCTTCTGGGAAAATTAAATCCACTATAGTCCGAATAAGTAATGGTAAATGACAAACACTATAGTTTTTCTTTTTCTTGATGTTAGTCCGACGCGACGTGGACGACGGGTCACTCGCAAAGAGGCCCCAAAAATATAGCTTCCCTCACCAGCTGTCTGCAAAGCAGATAGGATCCAGCTTTGGGACAGGATCTAGGGGTTACAGCTACACCTATCCTAGTATATTCAGAACCTCAATATAAGCAAAAGACTCGTTGCATTCACGTCGGATTGAATATATCAAAGAAAAAGGGGTAACTATTGTATTTTTATCCAACAACCAAAACTTAAACCTCAACTGGCAAAATTGAGCGTCCAATTTTCAAGGCACATAACATGTCCGTTTCGTGATGGGATCCGACGCGAATGCAACGAGTCTTGCTTATACTAAGATTCTGGATATAGTAGGCTAGGTGTAGCTGTAACCCCTAGATCCTGTCCCAAAGCTGGGTCCTATCTACTTTGCAGATAGCTGGTGAAGGAAGCTATATTTTTGGGACCTCTTTGCGAGTGACCCGTCGTCCACGTCGGGCTAACATCATGAAAAAGAAAAACTATAGTATTTGTCATTTACCATTACTTATTCGAACTATAGTGGATTTGATTTTCCCAGAAGAGTTCCTTGTTCAATGCACGGTCCGTGTGTAACATATATATACATATATGCAAATATTGCCTTCATCAGGGTTCGAGCCCACTACCTCTTAAACAGAAAGTAAGGACACTAACTACTATACTATGACGGGATGAAAGGCACCACAACCTGTCATACATTTAAATAACCGAGGAAACGCATAACGCTTTCGCTTCCACAGGTATTTTACGTGTTAACCCTCCCGCACTCGAAGTAATGACCAGCATTTCTTTCAATTATCTGGTGTAACGCTGGAATGCGTGTTCGTGTATCATATTCCATATAACTTATATATATATATATATATATTATATATATATATATATATATATATATATATTCAAAGTAAGTCTCTTGCAGCGCATTGACTCATTGATATAAAGTTTGGTACCAGTGTCTGAAACAAATACGATTATAGAATAACTGTACAAACTTTAGGCATTTAATTAGCGGTAGAAAATTTGGAGAACAGATGCCAATGTTTGAAAAGACAACAACAAGGAAAAGAGGCCAAGGAAGTCGAATTCCAAAATATGCCAGTCATTATATCCCGCCATATAAAGACCATGTTAATGCCAGGATTATTGAGGATTGAGGATCAAGGTAATGGTTATTGAGGCAGACGAAGACAATAAAGATGTCAAATTACAATTTGATAAAATTTAATTTCATTAAGAAGGTTTTAGTGTCGTAAATTAGAACTGTGATTATTGACAACTCGTATATTTGCGATTAATTAATTTAATTTTTTTTTCTGAAGGCAATTATTGTCATGGAAGTTATCGTCTCATTGTCTTGGTCTCGTATTTGGCAGTTCTTAACATGTAGTACTTAAAAAGTTCTGTCTTACTGGAAAAAACTGTGCTAGTATTCTTTTTGTACTGTCTTTTCAACAATAAAGAATCTGGAGTTGAATTTTACTTTGCTAGTAAACCCAAAGCCTACCAAATTTCAGTCGGTCCACGCTCGCATTATAACATGTATTTTGAACATAAACGTTTAAGTCAGTGAAACCTTACATATTGAGTGCAATTTCACGACTTGTGACCCATTGGCTTTGAATGTGAAGCTAAAAATTTTGATGGTTATAGTAATTTTATAAATTTATGGACTGACCGTCTTTTCCTCCATTTCAGAAAAAAGTGAAATTTTGTACAATCGTGGTCTGGCTAGGTATTGGTAGACTTTCGTAAACCTTTCTTTTAAAACCATTTGTTTGTCCAGTGTAATGCATTTAAGCCGTGTTCTTTTCGTCCGAAACTTAACTTGAAGTCACTTTCTTTGACTGACTTCAAGTCAGATTTGTGGATCAAAAGAACGCGGCAACTTGAGTTTGTGACTTCATATATAAACAAAACTCAATCACACTCTTACCTAGACCTACTTCGCAGTTCATGGGTTAAAGGCTCAGTTATTCGTCTGGATATTCCATATAGGGCAGCAGGGTTCTAACTTCTGGCTTCTATCACGAATCCAATCCACAATAAGATCGAATAGTGCCGACATTGCTACTTAGGTCTGAGCTCGCTACAAGTGAATTTATCTAGGCTAATATAGGCCCGAAATTGCAATGATGCAAGGCCAATTCTTTACCTAAGGTTTATAAATGTGTAAATTTAGTCTAGCATAGCCTTCTAATATTAATAAAATATATTTTCTTATACTCGTGTGTGTATATATATATATAGATAGATAGATAGATATGAAAATTATTTCACGAAAGTAACACGGAATAATATTTATGATGAAAATAACCACGAAGGAAAAAGGAAACACAGAATGGTGCTCAATTGAGCACCATCCTGTGTTTCCTTTTTCTTTCGTGGTTATTTTTCATCATATATATTATATATATATATATAATATATATATATATATATATATATATGGACCTAAATAATGCAATGAATTCTTGAACTAACTTCGATTCTACAGACGACAAAAGTAATTTGAGTTTTCTTTTGCTACCTTCGAAACTGGCTTCGGCAATACTCAAATCAAGTCTAGCAAAATCTAGCTTGTTTTAACCAAAAGAACGCAGCATTTTGAGTGGACTCGACTTCAATCTTCAAGTCAGTTGGACAAAAATAAAACTACTTAAATCATACCCTTGCTCTTGATAAGTGTTCGATGTGTTTACACACAAGTAATGAAGTAGTAGAAAGTTAGTCGAGTTAAATTTAATAAAAAATACGAGCAATTTTAATAATGTTAATAATAAATTTTTGTTTCTGAAATAGTTTTAATATATTATAAACCCCGGTTAAATTCTAGAATCCTGACACAGTTCGGAGACAGAGTCCCATAATTTCTATCCTAACTTATCAAGCCTAACCTAGCTTATGTTAATGAAACCAAACCAACCTAACCTAATTTAAGTTAATGAAACCAAACCAACCTAACCTAGCTTAAGTTAATGAAACCAAACCAACCTAACTTAGCTTAACTTAATGAAACCAAACCAACCCAACCTAGCTTAAGTTAATGAAACCAAACCAACCTAACCTAGCTTAACTTAATGAAACCAAACCAACCTAACCTAGCTTAACTTAATAAAACCAAACCAACCTAACCTAACTTAATTTAATGAAACCAAACCAACCTAACCTTGCTTAACCTAACCTAACCTAACCAACTTAATGTATTACTAAGCTATTATGGATATCCCCAAACTGTGTCTGGATTCAGGAATTTCATCTAAAACCCTTTCCCTTCATTTTATGAAGATAATATTAAAGACCGCGTTGAAATTTTATAATTTTATAATTTCTATTCCAAATTTCATAAAGTTCGATTAAGTTTTAATGAGTTTCTTGATATTTTTCAAGATTTTAGGTTAGATAACCATGTTTTAACTAAAATTTTAAATTATTGCTACATATATATACAGGGTGTAACAAAAGTTCGTTCTCATAGGGAAATAAGATATAACAAAATTGAACGAGAAAATAGTTTTAACTATACATTACAGACAATACAATCAACTTACTAATTAATCCAGTACATGCTCGTCGATCAAGTAACGATAATTGTGGCTATTCACTGTTCTATTTAAATGAAAACAAGCCTCGTCGCTAAATGAAATATCGGAAAAGATTTCCCTATGAGAACAAACTTTTGTTACACCCTGTATAAGAGAAAAATTACGCTTGTATAAATATCGAGCTTAATAAATTCGATAAACTTTTTAAAGACCTTAATGTAAATTTTCGACCCTGATATAGTGATAAGTCTATCGACACGTGACTTTTTTGTCTACAAAAAATTACTTCAAGCTATGGCAACTCTTTTGGCTTCAATGACCTTTAAGAACAATACAATTTACATTGTAAAAAATGTAGCAAATTGAGTATTTTAACCATGGAAGAGTTGGCCTGTCTAAAAAGGTTTTATTTTTGCACGAGTATTAATTAAGAAAGGAATAGATCATTTAGCTAGACCTGCGACCCCTCCTAATTACTGGGGAGTCAATTATTCGGTCAATAAAACTATAGAAAAGAACGCAGCCATGAAAATCTTAAGCTTCACAAATATTGATACAATGGGTTCGGATGTGAAGCTTAAGATTTTCATTGCTGCGTTCTTTTCTATAGTTTTACTGACCGAATAATTGAACCCTCAGTAAAAGAACGCAGCAATGAAAATCTTAACGCGTTACAGTAAAAGTTGAAACAAAGCGAAGCGCATTTATTTATCGCTTAATAATAAATACATGGTGCCTACAGACGGACGGACAGGCTGCCTTTTTATAGTATAGATTACATTCAGATGAAACTATATAGGTCGTCCGATAAGTGAGTGGCGATTCTATGTCAGTTAGCATAGTGTACTAATATCTTTGATATCTAATAAATGTCTATGCTTTTTTCAATTAAGCTAGCTTCACATAAAATCCAAATTTATAATTTTACAGAAATAAACATGAATTACTGCAAAATTAAAAATTTGGATTTCATGTGAAGCTAGCTTAATTGAAAAAAGCATAGACATTTATTAGATATCAAAGATATTAATACACTATGCTAACTGACATAGAATCGCCACTCACTTATCGGACGACTATGTAAAAAAGCTGCGTTCCAACTCTTTTGGAAATTCACAAAGACATTTGAATAACGAGACAAAAATACTTTTAAAAGATTATGCAGATCTTGGTAAATAAATATATTTCATATCCACCCAATTTATTGTATTTCTACATGGCCTTTCCAAAGTTCATAAAAATAACGCACCTCTACGCCCCATTGTCTCTAAATTAACTGCATCACATGTGAGCTACAGTAAATAACTACTTAAAAATCTCTCCCTCCCGTTGTCTTAGTCGAAAGAGAACGCTTAGTTTTGATGATGTTCTCCTCTTTACGAGGGTTTAAGTACAAAAAAACAACAACTTGGAACTCCTTGGTGAATTCCTTAATGATGTCAATATAAAACTTATTTAATTCTATTCTCAGAAAATGAACTATTTTCATAAAATGTTCACAAAATGAAAATAACTTTAAAATTTAATTACAGATTTTCGTGCAAACGAATCCTAACATCACCCTAACGCAGGGCTTCTCAAACTTTTTTCACTTGCGACCCCTTTGGATCAGACAAATTTTTTCGCGACCCTTCACTCAATGTCATAAAAGCAATAGGTACTAACACTGTATATTTATGAAAAAAATAATATTTTCAAATGTTTTTGCGACCCCCAATGATATTTACGCGACCCCTAGTTTGAGAAGCGTGACCCTAACGTATACTTGAAGTTTCCAATATAACGTTATTATTGTTATGACGCAAACCTTACACGAACGTTAACTGAATATTTTTATGTTAACCCTAACCTTAAATCGACCAATTTAATCAAATATCAACGTTGATGTAACGTCTGCATGCTATCTGGGGAAACTTTAGAAGCGTTTTCATTTACCAGATGCCCAGCGATAGCTGCTAGTCTCCCTTTTAAATTTATTTTCCTCAGTTTTATACACTTGTGCCCGACGGAAGAAGGTCGAACCCTTAAAAAGCTTCGCGGTTTTTATTGTCGTAGCGTTTTAATAAATTTTCATTATTTTAATATTGAGGATTTTCAGTAATATTATTCAGTTTAGACATTCTATATATGCATGCATGCATATAATCAGTTACGTAACCTGCCTTACAGAAAAACTTAAATGAATACTCCATATTAGGATTCTCTTTAATAATGAAACACCAGCGAGCTAAATTGCCAAGCAGAGCGAATACTACGAACAGCTAATGAAAATTGCTTGCAAATTCCAACTGATAAAATTACGATATTTTAAACGTGACTGTAATTCAAAGAAGACTTTTCTCATTTTCTATAGATTTTTCTTGCGGTTGATGAAATTTTATGATGAAAACTATTTTGATGAAAACTATTTTTGCGCATATGTATAATATGTTCCAACATTTCGTCTTAATTCACAGACGTTATCAAGGAAATGACATTAACTTAAAAATAGCGTGCAAGATTCGGTCTAACCCTTTCTTGAACAGATCCCCAGAAGAACTGTTCACAACTTCTGAAGGTAACCTGTTCCACGTGTCACAGGTCTTATACGTAAAGTAATTCACACACACACAAGTCCTAAGCCATTTTAAATCTAACTTCCAACCATTGTTGCGAGTTGGGTTATCATTTAAATTAAACATGCTTCTAAAATCGACATTGTTGAACCCACGTAAGAACTTGAAAACCTCGATGAGTTGACCGTGCAGCCTCCGAGTTTCCAGTGAAAACAAATTCAGGGCGCATAAGCGTCGATTGTAGCCAATATGCCAAACGGAAGGGATTAACTTTGTGGCCCTCGCCTGCACTCGCTCCAGCCTCTCTCTCTCTCTCTCTCTCACTCTCTCTCTCTCTCTCTCTCTCTCTCGAGAGAATATTTTAAGTCTATATGTTGACTTTATTATTTATTAAATCGTATACTATTATTTATTTTAACGCAATTCTTGTATTTAGCAAAACAAAAGCATAAACGAGATACAGAATTTTAACAACGAATTCAAAATTTTATATGGAGCACCATTCGTCAAAAAAGAAAAAAAAAACGAACCAAATCGGTAATCACGAGTATTTCCATTTATACTCACAGCGAATCCCAAACTCAACTCCTCAGCAAAGTTCTCTCAGCTTAAAACAGCATTGCAACAAAATAAAGAGAGATGTAGAAAGATTATTTTCAAGGATTAAGCACAAAGCTAACAACGAAAATTTGACTGAAATTAAGGAAGAAGACTTCTATTGTCAAATAAAAAACATTTTCAGTATTAAAAGGTAATAACTGATACCATTTTAAAAATAATGCAACAGACATCCCAACATCAAATGAAAAAACTTTACCAAGTCACTTAAAAATAAGAAACATTACAATCGAACGACCAGATAGAGGAGGAGATACAGCCGTAATGGCAAATCACTGTACAACCACAGTTGTACAGTGGTTTATGTAAATTAGTAATTAGTTTTCCTGGTGTTTTCTTTCAAAGTCTATGCAGGCTATAAAAGAAGAAGCATTATATATATATATATATATATATATATATATATATATATATATATATATATATATATATATACACATTTAATGTCATTTAAAACCCTCTGACAATGATGCGAGTCAAAACACAAAAATAAATCAATGGATAAATAGATTCTAAGGTGATGCAACTCTTTTGACCAAGGCTGGCTTTAAGTCAAAGGGGTTGCGTCGCCTTAGAACTTTTTAAGTTTGGCTGATAAAGTCAAATGAAACCTGCATCCTATTTCTCAGTAATGATATGCCGTTGATGTATTGGATTTCATACCATTTTGTAGTTTAAAATATATTTATAAGAAACTGCAGGAAGTTCACTGAGGAAGTTCACAAATCTTGACAAGTGTTACCGAATCATTATCATTTCTCAAAATATGTCAGTGATGTTACGGGTAATTTCTTTTAATACCTCTCCTATTCCAAAAATTTATAAGAGAAAATTAATAAAATCTACATAACATTCACCAAATACGAGAATTTCAAATTTTCAAACATAAACCTGAAATACTGACTAGCGGATCATTCGGAATTAGAGTACGAAAAAAAATCAACTCAATGAATCTACTACGATGATATTTCATATTCACCCTAAAAATGCAAATTGTCTATAATTAAAACACTTATTCATAGAACCTCTAAATCATGTTCAATCTTGGGAATTTTCAACAAAGAAATAAATAAAAAAGATAAGAACAATTTGAATCAGTAACGCTTCGTACGAGCTGATAGACTTTACAAAATTAACTCCACGATAAGAAAAACGTAAAGGAAATAATTCTTCATTTCCAAACTAAGAATTTTACGGAAATGAAATGAAAAGATGGACCCTTAAAAAATATAGGGAACAACAAATCCAACCACTGAACAAAGATACAACTTTATCTTAAACAATTTTCGACAAGAAATAAAAACAAAGACAGCCTCAAGCACGAAATGTATCAATTCTCGTGTTCGGATGGCGACTGCACCTAAATCGGATACTTTATACAAACAAATTGAGAACGTAGCCTTCCAACATAGATTACGACCCAACCAAATCCATGCCTGAACATTACCAAAACGATGATAATGAAAGTAACAGCTCTCAAAATTTAAAAGTACTTTACGGGTCACACATTACACAAAATCTTAAATTTGCAAAATCTCTCTTGACAAGAGATAAGAAACCAGTCACCACTATTAAATATTATGAATTATTCGATACGCTATAAAATATATTTTGCATGAAACAAAGTTAAAATCCATTCATATACTCGAGCAATACAGCAAAGAGAACGAAACATTTGTTGCAAATTGAGTTGATATGCTCATCTCCCAATCCGAATGACTGGCGTAATCTAGGCACAGACTGGAAACCGTTTTATTTTAATTTTCTTATCCTTTAATTTCAGTTGTTTAAACCTTAATTATTTTCTTCTCTTTTCCCTTTCAACTAAATCTTCTCTTCCTTTCGTCCGTAATACTGTATTAAACAAATGTTAACTTCCATCCACGACGTTCCGTCTCTTGACACAGAAGCATTAATCAAGCTTTCGACTGAGACGAATCAAAAAACTGACGATATAAAAAAAAATTAAATTTAAACAGGTCTCATGTGTTTCCAGATCAAATAAACTCTAATCTAAATGCGTTTGAAGATAATTTTAGAGTGTACCAGAAAATTATGAATCGTTCTCGCATACTCTGAACTTAATTATTCTAAAAGTTTCCTTCCTAATGATTAGCAAAACTTAATTTGGCTAAACAGTACAAACAATACGTAATGAAAATAGTTGGGATTGTTCAACCTCCTTTGTAACTGCAAACATCATGGGATCTTTTCCGTTTGACTGCCGCCGTTGAAACATAAGAGGTGAGTGCCCCCAGCTTTCTTTACTTAGCCTTATAAGGCTAACTAACGAAAATATCACGACCTAACCTAACCAATCGTTAGGTCAACTGTACGACCTTGACGATTGATTAGGTTAGGTCGTGATATTTTTGTTAGTTAGCCTTATAAAGCTAACTAAAGAAGGCTGGAGGCCCTGATCTTTAGGTGATCCCCTTATTTTTCTGAGTACACGATTAAAACTTAAAAATTAAGCATGGATCTTGAAAGTAATTAAAATTGTTTATAAGAAACAAAATTTGAAGGGGAAATTAAGAAAAGCTTTTTTATAAAGTAACTTATTTTGTATCATCAAGACATTTCAGTTAAAATACAAAAAGTTTAATTATGTTTCAATGGCGGCAGTCAAACGGAAAAGATCCAAATCATGTAACGAAGGGGACCTACAGCTTAGTGTAACGGAACAAAATCGATCTACATAACGTCAACCCATTCGAAAAACTATCTACGCCTATTGTACAGTTTATATTACAGTTTACAGTTAGGTCTACATTAACCCCAGGCCTAAACGCGCCTATAATATGGTTTAACTTATAAGTCACATTTCAATACAAAATAATAATTTGTATTATATTGTATAACTACGAATTGCCTCGGTTTTAAGGCAAAACCCATTACAGATGAGGAAAATTACCATGGGAAATACCACAAACAAAAGATTATGTAGGCATTGGGCCTACTATCACAGAATCTACGCCGTTAAGCCTACATTGATAACAACAAAACGAACGAAATACACATAAAATGTTTCATCGCTGACGTCAGCAAAAACTTGCACTAATTTGCAAGCCTTCTCAGTATGCATGAAGCGCGAGACACGGGAAAACGTGTTAATTTTCTCAGAGAGGGAAGCGAATTTGTACGCTCCTAGTTAAAAGCAAAAAAATCTTGGGGAAGAGGTGGAGGGGGGGGGGAGTAGGCCTACCAAAGAAAAAAAAGTTAAATGAGTTCAAGGACCTCAAAACAACAGCAGTATAAGTACGACTACAATTACAACAACCAGAACTACAATATGGACAACAACTAGTCTTATAGACTTGTAGACCAAAAGAAAGAAAGATCTAAAGTGAGTACTCTAATTTTCAGGGGGTGGGGTGGGGGCTTTGCTTAGAACCGGGGCAAAAGTAACGTGACCAAATAAAAACAACCTAACAAAGTCTTTTGGAGACATACACTTACAGTTATTACGAAATAACGTAGGTCTTTTGTCTATCGTCTAAGCATTAACTCCGTTGGAAATTTTCAACGGATTGTTTAATGCTTATACGATAGACACTCACTATATGCTAATATTTTTTTAAACCCGCGTAATGTCGACTCGCATGAAGTTGAACACAGAGTTTCCGAACATGCATAAGGTCGAGCGATTTGAGCTTATGAAAGTCTGTTCAATTCATGCTAAATTAATTCGATTAAGCTAGGTTGGGTTTGGTTGGGTTAGGTTAGGTTAGGTTAGGTTACACTGTGCCCTGTTAGTTTAGGTTAAGTTAGTTCTGGTTAAGTTAGGTTAGGTTAGTCACTTTGACTTGAAATATTAAACAAACTTTGGAGCAATCCAAGACTAAGCATTCCAAAGTCCCCAATCCAAGAAAAAGCACCCCAGTTAGACCCCAATCCAAGAAACAGCACCCCGTTCGACCTCAATCCAAAGTAAAGGATTTTAACATATAAAATTTAAAAAAATATATTTTAATGTTTTCGAAAAATATTACAATAAAAAAAATTAGAACAACATAATTAAAATAAAAATATTGAAAAGGTTAATTGAATGGCAGGTTAGGTCAACTGTACGCCCTTGACGATTGTAGGTTAAGTCGTGATGTTTTCGTTAAAACTAACCTAACCAATCGTCAAGGGCGTACAATTAACCTAACCTGGCATTCAATTAACCATTTTAGAGCAATTAACTCCATTTTAACTCCATTTTAACTCCATTTTAGAGCAATCCAAGAATAAGCACCCTCGTTCGACCCCACTCCAAGAAAAAGCACCCTAAATTGATTTGGGGTGCTTATTCCTGCATTGCTCCCAAACTTTTAATTTTTATTTAAAATTTTAATGCATGAATCTACATAAGTAAATCGAAATGGCATAATGTCGACAACAATAAGCTCGAATGTCGACTTTGTGAAATTTGATTTTATCCATGTAATTCTTATAGTTTTACGTGGGACCCGAACCACGGGTCTAAACACGCTCTGAACGCAGAGACGAGTCATCTATTCATCTATTGAACAGACTGAACGTCGCTTAACCTCGCCGATCTAACTGAAAGCGGGAAGTGTTGTTGCGCCCTGGCTATGAGGTAACCATTTACACAATAAGCGGTAAAGTTCCATATACTGTATGTCGTAAAATTTTTATATCCTTTGGCTCCCTATTACATGTCAAAGTAGGTTAAGGAAGAGTTCCTCTCAGAATTAGGTTAAAACCGGGGACCGCATAGACACTAACTGAGAACTTACTGGCTTTCTCTTATATATCAAAAGGCTGTACTAAAAAGAGAAACTGTACGGTTAATTTAGGTTCTTAAACGCTTAGTTGAGAGAGAGATTGTTTCTCCCCCCCTACGTAGGGACTGAGCTCACAAGCACCATCGAAAGGAAACATGAATACCGGAATACTACACAGAAGGTGCATGTAGGCGTGTCTATAAGTACATTAGGGATCAATAAAACTGCCATAAAATGGGCACCCAAAATATAGAGTTATATGTATTCATTTTTAACCCTGCTGAGGTCTGTCGTAGATTCATATGGTTCTCAAAACATCACCTCCATTCGATACACACTAATAGCTTAAAATGTACAGAAACAATTTTTGCGAGATATGAATAAAGAGCTCCAGAGAATTAATGATATGCACACAAAAACTAATCAACGCTGTATTGTGAAGTGGATTCTCCACTGAAAAATAATAGTCTTGTGGAAAACAAACAGACTGGCTTGTTTATTGTCATTTCAGATTAAACTACCTTTGTTTCATCTCAGTTAAACTTAAACAAATGATTCCAACTCATTGACGGAAACGCGCATTCTATTCCAGTAAATATACATATAATGAAATCTACAACACCGGACCAAAAAAGTAGAATACTGTCTCAAATGCGCTCATGACCTTGATAATACTTTAAGTTATACACTTTTATGTGGAATATCGAGTATCTGTGACGTCATTATGATAAAAAAACACCTCTGTGTGCCAGTTTAAAAATATAGCAAAAACCTTATTAAATAATGAAAAGTTAATGCATAGCGACATACCAAAATAGTAGAATATCTTGTCAGGTGTTACAAAATAAATAGAATAAATTTATTATGTTTATTGAGTACTGCCAATATATCAAACCTTCATCAAAGACATTTTAACTCTGCGTCTTCGCATTTAGTTGGTCCACCCTTAGCCCTGACTACGACCTCCAATCCACGTGACGTCTAATGAACATGCCTCTTGCATTTTTCTGTAATTATTGATTGCCAGATTGTCATTAAACACCCCTTCAGTTCACGAAGTGTTCCTAATTTACGCTTCTGGATCTTCTGTTTGGTAGTATTCCAAAGATTCTTTATCGGATTAAGATCGGGAGAATTGGCTGGTCATGGTAGTACTTCACTTTCGTGAACATCAAACCACGCGGATGTTGCTCGAGTCGCATGAACTGGAGGCAGATCATTTTGAAAAACCTCTACGTCGTACTCTGAGACCGACTATTTTTGGTCGGAAGAGAATTTTGTAAGTACGTTGGAAAGACGAGGCTCGCCGGTTCATTGATGACCAGGTAAGACCCACCTTGAGTAATCACCGACCTGTAATATTATTATTATTTTTAATAAGTCATTTGAAATTTAAAATTTGTTTATAAAGCTATGGTTACTCTCTCTTTATAAACGTTCTCCAGCAAACAAAGGCAAGTTTACTAAACGTTCATAAATATTTCTAAAGCGTCCTTAAATATTCTAAAATCGTTCTGTAAATAGCCATAGTTCGGAGGGTAGTTCATATGAAGAGAACTCGAACACCATGAAAGGTAAATAAGATAAATGAAGCTATTCTTACACTATGAACGTGTAAAACCACCGTTACTGCTACTACTAAATAATAATAATAATAATAATAATAATAATAATAATACAATACTTGTTAGTTCACGTTTTATATCTAAATTCACCCTAAAAACAAATTATTTTATCTGGCACATTATACATGGCAGCGTTGGCAGGCGTTATTCCTCAACAATGACGCCATTTCCAATGCTAACCATTATCAGTACCTCGAATGGCGACAATGAACACCATCTTAATTAATAACAACTTCTAAAACTTCAAAACAAAGTTTGTTTGTGTTTGCAAACCTCAAAACGTCTGTTTGAAATCAAATCACAAGCCATCCATCGTCTGCTGCCTAATGGATTATTCTTGCTTCGCATTCTGCGCGATAACTCACTGAATCAAATCCATTTACGAGCCACAGTCGATAGTATTTTGTTTTAAAATAAACGATTCTGAGTTTCTGTTTATCGCAACTTTGGTTATTGGAAACCATTTAATGCCCATTAATATATACTGTAGAATTATTGATTTAATTTTAATAAAGTTGTTTATATTCGAATTGGCACTTTGTGAGGCAGGTTTATTTGACTATTTGATATTTCATTTGAAATTTCATCGACACTAACTTAACCTAATCTAACTTAGCCTAACTTAACTTAACCCTAAAAATATTTGTCGATAAACCTTGCCGAAGGGTTTTTATCCGTTTTCAGTGAATAAAGGTACGAAAGGAGGAGGAGAGAGCGCCATTAATGATCAGTGAGGCGAAGGGTTTGACCCTCTTCAGTAGGAACTGTAATTATTAAAATTAATTTTTACAGTACAACGAGGTTATAGTTGGTAGCGAATGGCCTAATCGCAACTGTAACTCTTTTACTCCTGAATTGGACCTACTCAGCCTACATGAGGACTCTCACGTTCAAGGGCTAATGTGTCGTCCCAGTTTAATGGGCCTCATGCGAAAGTGGACTCTTAATAACAGCTTCCATGTTGTTAAACACGTCCTCGGGCCTAACTGTTTTATTACTCATTACTGACACACCACCGTAAACAACAACAGTAATGACATTATACTCGAGTTCTACTCGCGATTTGGGGCACTTTACCTTGTTGTGACGTCAGCGGTTTTCTCTTCGCTGTTTTCTCACGTAACTATCGAGAAAATCCATTATAAAAACCAACAAATCCTTTACGTGGTTTAGGACAACCAATTAGCTGTTCAGATATAATGAGTTACACATCACTGTTCCACACAGTTTTAACACTAAATCACACTGAGGAGAGTAAATCACTCAAAAAGATAATTTACTTGAGTCACATACAATCAGTGAATAATTTTTTTTTTTTAATAGGTCTCGTTCTAAAAACTAAATTTCAAAGGGGAAGTGTCTGACGGTTTGGAAAGGCTTACAAACCGTTCACAATTTCATTGACGGTGTGTACGCAAGGAGTAAAGAAAAAAGTTAAATGATTGAGTCGAGCTTGAATAAAATTTATTTTTTAATGCAAGGGGGGGGCCAAGGGCGAATGCCCACCCCCCACCCCCCAATCCCATCATATAAGGAGAAGTGAACCGAAATCAAGGTCCAAAGATTTCGAGATGCCTAGACACTCTGCGTTTGAAAGATTGGAGGTCATTAACAGGGGGAAAGATGGAGTGAGGAAGGTTGTTCCAGAGTTGACCATCTGAGTAAATGAAAGATTGAGGCTACCGATTAACCCTTGCGTTGGAAAGTTGGACAGAAAAGGGGGGAAATATGTAGAAAATTTGGTACTGCATGCTCTCTTTAAAAGAGGTATATAGTTAGAGAGTTCAGAAGTCCGTTATAATAGCGGTAGTAAAGAGAGAGTGAGGCAACATCATGGCGAGGAGAGAGGGATTGAAGACAGTCAGTAAGAGGCGGAAATTGATGAGAAGAAAAGCCTTTGATTCTACCCGGTCAAGTAGAGCTGTGTGGATTAAGCTACTCTACATATGAGAAGCTTACTCCATACAGGGGCGGACAAGGCCCCTGTACAGAGACAACAACTGAGTGGGGGTGAAGAAACTACGGAGCTGGCACAACACACCTAACCTTTAAGAAGTTGTATAGAGTATATGTGAATATGTGATGTTTCCAGGAAAGATCACGAGAAAAGGAAACACCAACACTGTTAAGAGAAGAGGAAGGATTGAGTTGCGTATTGCTGAAGATAAGGAAATAGTTGCGTGGAAGACTGTGACGAGTAGACAGATGAAGGAACTGGATTTTCAAGCCATTGAAAACCACGAGGTTTTCTTTGACCCAATCAAAGATAGTAGAAAGATCAGAGGTCAGGTTCGCCATAACCGTCTCTCGCGAAGAATGATTAAGCAAGGTATGTTTTTCGAGGCATTGATGCGCACCACCCTCTTTCGAAGACGGAACAAAATCTCCCTCACTTTTCCAAGCGTCAACCTTATGTAATGGCTTCCGAGAACAGCCCTTTGGAGTTGTCGCTTTGCACCTATGGATGTCCTCTTTGTTCCTGTTCATGTAAGCGACCTGCGCCTGAAAAGAATTTAAGTAATTATTGTAACACTTATAATTAAATATACTGTGGTTAATGGTAAAATTATTTTAATGGTTGATTGTTGTAATAATTATTCCTTATAATCGAAATCATTAAGGTCACTGCAAGCTATTTCGCGCATGTTCTGTATCGCGCGTTTGCGGGAACTTGGTTTGGAACTGTGCTATTAATTACTTCATTGGTGCACTTCGGGAAAACATGACGTCACTCGTAATGAAGGGGCCTGACTGGCCACAGTGTTATCACGTGACACAAGATGGCCGCGCGCATGCGCGTAACAATTTTAGGTATCGTGTACTGTACTACGGCGCAGTCATGTGACGCCCCTTAAACAAAGGTGAGGCCCCGGTAATCCTGCGCGAAGTGCGCGGATGTAGATGGAACGCGTGAAGTCACGCTTCACAAGCCCAAATGTCTTCTACGTTTTTGCCAAATTTTACTAAAGTGTATTTTAAGTTATCACTTATTAATTTCAATTTTTTTTTAAACCCAAGCAGAGGCGGCCCAGACGCTAACTCCTGGATTATTACTAACCAGCACCATCGGAAGTCGAACTCCCAACCTCAGTGTCTACACTTCCCTTACATTAAAACGGTGTTACCC
Organism: Bathynomus jamesi; assembly: GCA_023014485.1. Lineage (NCBI taxonomy): Eukaryota > Metazoa > Arthropoda > Malacostraca > Isopoda > Cirolanidae > Bathynomus > Bathynomus jamesi. The sequence goes on from JAJOZX010011944.1 coordinate 87,057, forward strand.
ACTGAGCTACAGACGCTGGCAAAAGAGTTTTATTGTTAGAGCATCTCTACGAGTATACTGGTTCTGCCAAATTGGGAGACTAAATTCAATTTCAATCCAATCCCAGATCATCGCAACTAATTCCAATTGCACTGTGCTGCACTCGTAAATGTATAAATGCTGAACATAGACAGTCAACAGTGAAAGCAATTTTTAACGTTTTCTGTAATTCAGATTTTCAAACTTGGATTGCATAGATTCTATGAGATTATTTACTTTTTTGTTTTTTGTTTGTTTTATATTTTGTTTGAGAGAGTTTGTAATTAAATATATTTTTCCAACTGAATATAATATTGTTTAATATTTGTGAAATTGTAAATTGTGGAGCTAAATTGCGTCCATTTAAAAATGTAGAATTTTATAATTCATCGTTAAATCATATAATTTCTAATAATAATAATTTTATTTCTCATAAATAAATCGAAACAAATTAATGAAATCCGTCAAAATGGTCGAACGATGGTTCAAATTTGGAGGTATTTTCAGTTCAAGCCAAAAAATTAATTCCTAAATTTTTGCTTATTCTGTTTTCGTGGTAATCGATCAAATTCGGGTTATTATAGTTTCATAACAAATTGGGGTCCTTAAATGGTTACAAATGTGGTACTGAAAATTCATTCTGAAAAGAGGTTCCACGATGTTGCATCATCATAAACAGAATTATTATTATTGCACGTCATTAGAGGGAACGAAGGTCAAAATCCCACAGTCACATACATTTATGTAAAGGTACTTACTATAACGGAGTACACACACACACACACACACACACACACACACACACATTATATACAGTATTAATCTTTTTGATTTCAAAAGAGTTCATATTTTGTTTTCTTTTAAAGCAAATAGAGAAATTTTCACCTAAAAAATTTGTCTAAATGAAATTGTACAGGGTGTTCAAAAAGAAACGCAAACCCAAATAGAAAAGAAAAGGGTTGGTGACAACGATATATGCATTCTCCAATCGGTTGCGTTTCTTTTTGAACACCTTATAGTATAGAGCACAACTATAATAAATAGCCACTTTGTCAAACGCGATCGTACATCAACGAGGCAAGATGAGGAAAATGTGTCATATTTTACGTGAAGAATATCAGGGTCATGGGTACGAACCCGATGAGTGACTCAAAAACTTACGTATTTATTTCTTTGTATATAATGTGCATTATTGAATGTAAGTTACGCAAATTAACGTTCAATAAAGGAATTCTAATAATATAAAAATAAAATTTTGGGAATTTAGTTAGACTTCATTGGATAAATTTGGTCACAACAATTCTAGTAAAGAGTACGACTCTGTGCACAAGTTTAACATTTTAACTTATTTATATGCAGTTAAAAAGTAAAAAATAAGTAAAGAAATACATATACTTTATTAACAATTTAATTCTTTTTATTTGTATTGAAAGCGATTCATTGGCTGAGCAACGAATAAGAAGCAGAATTTGAGCAGTTTTTTTTATTCAGTTTATGTAGGAGCTATTTTCATTCACGATGGCTGAGTAATTTTTTACCTAATTTTAAATAGGTACCCACCTCCATTTAGAGCGAAGTATTAAGTGTACATTGCTGTATTACTTGTTCATATTTTTACGTAGGAAGGAGGGGGCCAAGGGCGAGAGCCCGCGAAAATGCCTCTCCATAGAAAAAAGAGCCGAAATCAAGGTCTCCGAGGCTCAACGATGCAATTTTTTATATACTGTATATAAACTTTGAAAAGAGTGTGTAGTGTGTGAAATGAATGTATGTGTAGCGAAGAATAGAGGGAGAAGTATGTGTTTGAGAGCATGCTGGGCTGCTCACAGGGTAGATGAGACACGGAAAAGATCAGCTAAGGAGGACAGTACAGGAGAAACGGGAGTTCCAGCATTCCCCATCTCCTGCCTACCTAACGTTTCACCCGGAGCACTTCCCTGGTTGAATGGTGTCTACAATCTCCTCCCGTAATTTCTCATGTCTAACTACCAATTCTTTGTACTATATTGATACCATATCTACAATAATGGCTCTGTATTTGTCTTATATCTATAATAACAAGTTAAAAATGAATATATATCACATTCCCACTATTAATTCGTTTGTGCATTAATCATAATTTAAACGTGATTTCTATATCACGTAATTTGTCCGTAATTAGTTTGAGAGCCCAGTAAAGCCTAAAGATTAAAAGCCAAATTAGACAAAAATAAATAGTCTAATTGACAATATTATTTGTATTATTGTAACATTAACAGAAATTGTAATATTTTTATATTTCACAAATAAATTTCTAAATAAAAATAATACAATAATATTTTTCGCAAAGATTTGAATTACTTCACAATTACTTACATTCATTGTCTAATTTTCACGTATTCGTTCGTTTTGTATTTGAAATTAATTAATAATTAATTCATTAATTAATTAATAATTAATAATTTATATATTATTATATTAGCATAACTATCAATGAAGTGTTTTTATCTTTAATTAATTTGAGAGCCCAGTAAAGCCGAAGCTTAGGGCCAAATTAAATAAAATAAATAGTCCAACTGACAATTACTTGTTTTATGTTCAGTTTATTGTAACAACAAAAACTGTAAAATTGTAGTATTTATTTCTTAAATAAAGTGATATTCATTCATTTACTCATTGATCCAACATCCCTAAATATAAGGACAGAGAGAGAGCAGTCCAGCAAGCTCTCAAACATACACTTCTCCCCCTCTTTCTCACTACACATACATGCATCTTACACACTACACAACCTTTTCAAAATTATATTAAAACAAAGAAAAATGGCATCATTTGAGCCTTGGAGACTTGTTTTGGCTCTCTCTGTCTTCTGTGGAGGGATCATTTTTGCGGTCACTCGCCCTTAGCCCCCCTCCTTACTACAGAAAAAGCTAATTATATATATATATATATATATAATATATATATATATATATATATAATATATATATATATATATATATTATATTTTATAAGAGTTGTTTGGTATGGTAGGGTCATTGTGAAGTTGAATGTGAGCGATAGGTGGAGTGTGAGACTAGAGCTTGGTGTGAATGATTTGAAAGTGAGCGAGGTAAATATTCGTAATGGAAGTTTGGGGGTGATTCGTGCTTGTAATCTGAACAATAAAGGTCGGAAACGGGAAATTAAAGTTACAGAAATTTCAAGAAAGTTGGATATTAAAAAAGTTTGAGTTGTCGATATTAAATCTGTCGTCACTTCAGGTAATTTTCTTATGTATTTTCATGTTAATGTATATTTTTGTCATTAATGTGTGAATAACTTAATTATTTACTGTTAAATTATATAGATTATGTTGAATTGTGATTAATATTTAGTTTTTCTTTTAATATAAGACATAATTTGAAAATAATTTATGATTATGGTACAGGGTACAGTGGTGTCTGAACATTGCCTATAGTGCAAGTATTGAAGCCTCTATACGAGGTAAGGTCTAGTTGAAATTATTTACTGAAAGAACTTGAATTATCGAATTGTACGTGTATTTTTGGAATTTGTCTATCATTGTTCCGATAGGCTTCAAATCTGGAATGTGGAACTGCGCTTAGGTTCGGTTGGGAAACTGAATTCCTGATAATTGGAACGGCCGTTTACAGTTGCTGAACGTGACTGTCAGAACGTTTTGTGGCCCCAATTCCGAGGGTAAGCGTCATCAATTGGGAAGTCAAGGCAGGATTGGAAACAAAGCCTATCCTTGCCTCCATCTAAATCACTTGCTACAGCGGAGGTGAAGATTAATAGTTTTGGGACTTGACTGAGACAAGTGAAGTGATAGTTTACTTTAAGTAGGAACAGGACCTATTGTTTGTACATATTTTAGGTGCGTGGTCTCGGCGTTAATTTAAGTTTAGATTATAGGTTTTTGTAAATATATTTGACTTATTTGAATGTTTTCTTTTAATGGGAAGATTGGATAAATTGTTCTGTGAACATCACATTGCTTTTTAAACCCATAATAACGAAAGAAAAGGAGGGCTGGTAACAAAATATATATATATATATATATATATATATATATATATCCCCCCCCCCCGCGGGCGGTCTTTCTGGGGTGGATCGCCCGCGGGCTCCTCCCCATGTGGCGAGGGGGGTCGCCGCGGCTGGGGGCCCTGCCGGGTCCCCGCCCGGTTGCGAATGGACTTTTAGCATACCCTGCTATCCTACAGCCCCTCTTTCCTGTCTTCCCCTCTTTACCCTCTTCCTTGCCCCCTTGTTTTTTTTTCTGCTTTCTCTTTTCACTTCGCGCGCCCCATGGGCTGCCGGGGCTGGTCGCTGGGTCTCGCCCCCATGGCCGGGGCCGGACTAAGTTGGCTGGTAGGTGCCCAGGCCTGGGACCCTGGGGGGCCTTGGTCTTTGCTGCCGGCGGGGGAGAAACTTTCGACGCTGCAAGGGCCCCTTTTGAAACGGGGGTACCTGCATGGGACGAGGCACCCATCCCCCGCCGGCGTGCGCTTGGTCCCCTTGGGCCCCGGGTAATCGTTCCCCGCGGCCCCGGGCGCGAAACAACAATAAAAATTTTCTATGGAAACACTTACAAATCTAATGGACCTCGTTGACGACCCGCTTGTGCATCTGACCTCCCTCTGACTACCTCTTTGGACCGTGGGGGGTCTGGTAAGGCAGTCGGCAGCCCTCGCCCACCCCGTCTGCTCTTCTTGCCGACACCTCCTCTCCCTCTCTTCCCCAGGCTCGTGGCGCCGCTGCCCCGACCCCCGCCAGTAGCGGTGGACCTGCAGTGGACCCCCCGACCCCTGGATCCCCCCATATTCCACGTCCCGATAGGGACCCACCTGCTTTTTCGCCCTCAGGTGGGAGGCCCGCGGCCCCGGTCGCCTCCCACTCCGGTCGGGCCTGATCGCCCCCGGCCCCCTCGCCCCTGGGGGACTGGGACCCGACGTCGCCGTCCGCCTTTCTCGTCTTCTCGCCCCCTCGAAGTTCCGGTGGTGTTTGGCCAGACGGCTTCACTCGGCCTTAGGACGATGGACAGTTCCTCCTCGTCCTCGCCCTCCTCCTCCAAGCCCCTCCCCACTAACCACGAACGCCTCTTTTCGAGCGATCCATGGAAGACGGGGACGGCGCGTTTTGACCTTCGGCCTCAGAGGGATGGCTTCCATTTTGATAAGGTCGCGTTCCTCTGCCGAAACCTCCTCTCTGCTCGCTATCCCCGATGTCCTGGGCTGCGGGAATCACGGTGACTCCCCGCCTCAATCAGTGCCAGGGCACAATTTACGCTGCTCGTCTTCTACCCATCCCGGTGGAAGCCTCCAGATTGACCTCGCCTCCCAGGGTGTTGTGAGGTGTAACCGCTTTCCCGACAGATCGCGGTCCCCAACCGCCCTTTCCTTCGCTCGCCTGCTCCTCACTTTCGACTCACTGGTGCCCCCCGTTTTCGGTATTCTGGGGCTTTGGTGAGAGACGAGCGTGCGAATTCTCAGTACGACCATACGTGCCAGATCCTACGCGCTGTTTTCAGTGTATAGGTTTGGCCACGTGAGCAGCTCCTGCCGTCAGCCGGCCCCGTTGTGTGTCCGCTGCGGCGGCCCTCCCCACCCCTTGCCCTGTACTGCTCCGCCTTTCCTGCACCAACTGCCATGGGACCACACACTGCTTCATCCCGCTCTTGCCCGTCCTTCCTCTTTGAAAGGAGGTTCGGGCCCTATGTTCATCAGAGTTTCTCAGCGCTCGGGAGGCGCGGGAGCGGTTTGCGTGGCTGCGAGGCCCGGCGTGGTGCCTCGTACGCCGAGGCTCTCCCGTTCCCGGACCCCGTCCCTCCACCGGCGGTTCCCAACGCGCCTCCACCCACCGTGTCCGCTACTCCCAGTCCATCCTCTGCCGCCCAGCGGACTCCTACCGCGGGCTCCCCGTACTACCAGCGCGTCCCACGTGCTCCCTCCGCGAACGCCGATGCTTCGTCGGCAACCCCCCCTGCCCCCTTCTAACGCCCCCTCTCCACCCGGCGCCTTCGGCCACCCCCATTCCGGATCGTGACCCGCCGTCACCCATGCGGGCCGCAACGACGGAGGGGTTAGGGGCCGCAAGCGCCGCGCCAGTGGTGACCCCGAAAGGTTCGAAGCCATAAGCCTCGCTCACCGTCCTTATCTTTCCCAAACACACACGCCCCCTTCGCCCTACCGCCCCGGTGTCCTCACCGTCCCCACTGCGCAACCGTTATGCACGCTCCCCCTGGGGTCCCCGACGGCCCTCGTGGTGGGGGCTGAGATACACCCCTCTCCCGGCCCGGTCGATGGACCCACTGGAGGGGGAACTCGCCCGCCTGGTCGGCGTGGGTGGGACGTGCACGCCCCCGCGCTTGACCCGCCCCATCTCTCTCCTCGACCTGCCAATGCCTCTGGGTGAGGTATTATTTTTCCACTCCCCCTCGTAGTCCTGCCTCCCCCGCACCTCCGGTGAGGGAGGGCATTCTGGATACCTCTCACATCCCTTCTCTGCATCGCTCTCCCCCCGGACGTCCGGAGACTCCTCTTCTGGAGGACTTGCCGGCGTCTGGTTTCCACATCGCCCCCTCGTCGGGGTGACCTTCGCCTCGTTCGGCGTCCCTCGCTGAACTCCGGGGCTTTCCGATTCCCTCTTTAATCTCGGGCCGCCCGATCGGCCCACCCACCCCCATAACCATCCTTTACGCTGACCTTCCTACCCCTCCCTATACCTCGCTCCTGCAGTGGAACATCCGCGGGCTCCTGGTAGGCCTCGAGAGTCTCTCCTCTCTCCTGGCCTCCAGGTGTCCGGCGTGTTTCTGCCTTCAGGAGACGATACTGGGATCCCGTTTCCCTCCCCCGAGTGTCCGTTACTGCGGGCTCACTCCCCGCCTCTCGATGGGGCTGGGAGGGGGGGCGCCGCGGTCTTCGTGCACCGCTCCGTTCCCTTTCCGCCCCCTCCCGCTCCGTACAGTCCTGCAAGCTGTGGCCGTGCGCCTTTCCTTGGGGCGCCAGCTCACGGTCTGCTCTCTTTACCCTCTCCCCTAACGTACGCCCTCCACCCCGATTCTCTCCGTGACCTAATTCTTCAGCTTCCCCGCCTTTTTTGATTCTCGGGGACTTCAACAGTCGGGACCCGGCCTGGGGGGACGTTTGCTCCACCTTTCTCTCCGGGACCCTTCTCTCCCCTTATGGACGAGCTCGAGTTCACCTTTCTGAACGATGGCTCCCCAACCTGCTTCACTCGGCCCATGACAGTTTCACCTGTATCGACCTTTCCCTGGTTTCCCTCGAAATCGTGACGGAGTTCACCTGGGAGGTCCTGCCGGATTCTTCCGGCAGTGACCATTTCCCAGTGTGTCTTACCCCGACCCGTCTCCTCCCCCCCACCTCTGTCCGCCCGCGCTGGCTGTTCGCCCGAGCAGACTGGGCCTCATACGCGAGGGGCACGGCGATCTCGCCATCAATTCCTGCCTTTCCCTCCGTCAATGAGGCCCTCGCCTTCCTCGAGAGTAAGATCCTCTCGGCTGCCGCCAGTTGCATCCCCCGTACCTCTGGCTCCCCCAGGCCGCGAAGCGTCCCATGGTGGACCCCAGAGTGCTCCCATGCCGTTCAGGAGCGGCGCCGTGCCGGCCGCCGCTTCTACCGGACCCGCCAGCTGGAGCACAAGATAGAATTTCAGCGCCTGAAGGCAGTGGCCCGTCGGGTCCTGAAACTGGCCCGGCGTACCTCCTGGCGGAGTTACGTGTCCGGGATCTCCTCCTCGACTGCCCCCTCGACTGTTTGGCGCAAGGTGCGTAGCTTTGAGGGGACCCGTGTCCCCCCTCGACCCCCGGTGCTTCGGGTCGGGGACGACGAGTTCGTGTCCGATCCGGAGGCCGTCGCGAACGCACTCGCGGCGCACTTTGCAGCCATCTCCAGTTCCGATTCCCCCCACTCCCGCCGCGACCCACCGGAATTTCCACCTCATAGGATGACCCCTATAATCACCTCTTCCACATGACAGAGCTTCGGGAGGCCCTCCGCCCCCGACGCTCCTCCGCCCCCGGCCCCGATAATATCCCCTATGACTTTTACGGCATCTCCACCCCTCTGCTCTCAGCTTTCTACTGGACCTCTATAACCGGATTTGGTTGGAGGGTTCATTTCCGGACCGATGGCGTGAGTCCATCGTCGTCCCCATCCCGAAGCCCGATAAAGACCCCTCACTCCCGTCGAACTATCGCCCCATTTCCCTAACATGCTGTGCCTGCAAGGTGATGGAGGCGATGGTCGCCTCGCGGCTGTCCTTTACCTTGGAGGCGAGTGACCAGTACCCTGCTACCCAGGCTGGTTTCCGGCGCTTCCGGTCTACCACCGACCCCCTCCTTCTCCTTAGCCATGACGTGCAGGAGGCTTTCTCCCGGCGTCAATTTGTACTCGCCGTCTTTTTCGACCTCCAGAAGGCCTACGATACTACCCGGCGGAGCGCGGTCTTCGACTGCTTACGCTCCCTGGGTTTCGTAGGCTTTCTCCCTTCCTTTATTTATAACTTCTTGTCCGCCCGTTCTTTCCGCGTCCGCATCGGTTCTGCCCTCTCTGACCGCTTTCCGTTGGAGGAGGGTGTCCCTCAGGGTAGTGTCCTTAGCGTCTTGTGTTTCTCACTCGTGATGAACACAGTCGCTACGGTCCTGCCTACATCCGTTCGTAGCTCCCTCTATGCCGATGACCTGGCTATCTATTGCTCTGGCCGCCTCCCGTCTTTGGCTGAACGTCGGCTCCAGCTAGCCATCAACGCGGTGGTTCGCTGGGCGTCCTCGGTTGGCTATGCTTTCTCACCCTCTAAGTCTTCCAGTATGCTTTTCCGTCCTCGGCGCCTCCGTCTGTCGCATACCTTCGCCCTTACCCTTGCCGGCACTCCTCTTCCCCTCGTCCCATCCGTTAGATTCCTGGGTATGACCCTCGACGGATTTTTCGGTTGGGTTCCACACCTTAGGCGGTTGCGGCAAACATCTCGCCGCACCCTCTCCCTTTTGGGTCATCTGTCCCACACGACCTGGGGGGCGGACAGGCGTACTCTGCTGCGCCTGTACACCTCCCTGGTGCAATCCCGTGTCGACTACGGCTGTGTGGTCTACAGCTCCGCCTCCTCTCCGGCACTCCGTATGCTGGATCCTCTTCTCCACCGTGGCCTTCGCCTGGCGTCGGGTGCCTTCCGCTCGTCCCCTGTCGCTAGTCTTCAGGTGGACTGTGGACACCCCCCCCTGCCCCTTCGCCGGGGCCTTCTCATGGCGAAGTGTTACCTTCGCATCTGCCGCCTCCGAGTCCCTACTCTTCTCCGCGATCTCCCAGGCGCTACCCCGGCCTGACACGTGGCATTTCGCTGCCTCTCTGGCCGAGATTTTCTCGTCCCTGGGGATCCCCCCACCCTCTATTCTGCCGTTCTCCTTCGATCTGTCGCCCCCCTGGCGGACCACCCCTATCTGCCGTTGCCAGGCGCTCCGTGGCCTGCGTAAGGAGTCTCTTCCTGCCGTCCTCCGGTCTTCTTTTCTGGCCCATCTTCCCGTCCATTCGGACGACGTTCCCGTCTACACCGACGGCTCGCGCTCCCCTGCAGGTGTCGCGGCCGCCGTCTTCTCTCCGTCATTGTCACCTACCTCCCGGGGTATCCCCCTGCCGGTTCAGGCCTCCATCTTTTCCGCGGAGCTCTTTGCCCTTCTGGAAGCCCTCCGTCTGGTATCGGGTTGTTCGCGGTCCTCCTGTACCATTTTTTCGGACTCGCTGAGCGCCCTTCAGGCGCTCGAGCGCTATGATTCCCCGGACCCCCTCGTACGCCTTATTCAACAGGAGTACCATGTCCTGCACACCGTTCACCGGATCCGGGTCACCTTCTGCTGGGTTCCCGCCCATGTTGGTGTTTCCGGTAATGAGGCGGCGGACCGCATAGCCCGGTCCGCCGCCTCGCTGCCTCCCCTCCCCCGCCCGCTCCCCTTCTCAGACTATGTGCAGGTCTTTCGTTCCTTTTACGATCGCATGTGGCAACAGTCCTGGGACGATGCCACCGGAAATAAACTCTGGTCCATCCGCCCCCGTCTGTCATATTGGGTGTCCTCTTTCCACCGCTCCAGACACAAAGAGGTCGTCCTTGCGCGGCTTCGCATCGGCCATACGCGCCTCACGCACGGCTATCTTATGTTCCGGCAGGAGGCTCCTCGTTGCGCCTCCTGCCAGTCGCCCCTCACCGTCTCTCACATCCTTGTGGAATGCCCCACCCTGTCGTCAGTACGTCGTCGCGCCTTCCCGTTCCTTTCTGATTTCCCCCTCCCCGAACGTTTACGCCTTATGCTCGCTGAGAGCCCTCTCTTCTCGCTTGACCGTCTTTTCCTCTTCCTCTCCCAATCTCGCATCCTATCTGAGCTTTAGGTGCTTCTCACCTGTAGTCCGCTGTTCTCCCTTTTCTAGTGCCTTTTCTCCGTCTCCGTTTCTCTTTCTCGTATTCCGCCTCGCCATGATATCCGCTACCATATAGCGGGAAATGGCGGTAAACGCCCCAATACAAAAAAAAAAAATATATATATATATATATATATATATATATATATATATATATATATATAATATAATATATTGGTAATTCAAGTACCAAAGGTCAAGGTCACAAATATAGAAGGGGATATTGGTGTTCTGACATAGTTCTTGTTGCATTTGTCATTATTATTCCTGCAGTAAGAAATTTTTATTCTTTTCATATTTCAGATTCAAACTAAAAAACTGAAAAATCGACATGGAGGAAAGTCACAGAAAGTAACCTCAGTTATAACTCAGCAAATGAGTCGAACATTGAACCTCAGTAGTTTTTTTCAAGATAAATGTGACAAGACTAAGGTAATTTATTTATCTTTTGCCATTTTAAATGAAAACAAATATTTACAAAAATAAAAAAGGGGTTAAACTACGGTATGGAAATTATAAATACGAGATGCTTGCACAAATTTTAATTTAATTTTAGTTATGTATTCTAGTAAATGTCATCCTTGCTACTAATAGTACTACATTATTGTTGTGTCGGTGGTCCTTCGATGCGAGGATGATGTCGGCCAAGGGTCACTGGAACCTTAAGATGGCTAAGGAATCCTGTGCTAGAGCCACAGATTTTAGGGCAGTTTTTTTATGAAGGAAGGAGAGTCCAAGAGCGAATGCCCACAAAAATGCCCCATAGTGGGAAAGAAAAATTGAGGAAGATTGTTCTAAAGTTGACTGGTTGAGTTGATGAAAGATTGAAAATACCAATTAACCCTTGCATTAGAGAGATGGACAGAAGAGGAATGAAAATGAATTGAAAGTCTGGTACTGTGTGTTCTTCTTAGAAGAGAAGGTATGCAGTTAAAGAGTTTAGAAGAGCAATGTCCATTATAATGGTGATAGTAAAGTGAGAGTGAGGCAACATTCATTGTGGTGAAGAGAGAGAGAGATTGAAGACAGTAAGAGGCAGGGAATTGATGAGATGAAAATACTTTGATTCCACCCAGTCAAGTAGAGCTGTGTACATTGAACCACCCAACATATGAGAAGTATACAGCATACATGGGCAGACAAGACCCCTGTACAGAGAGAACAACTGAGTGGGGGTGAAAAACTGCAGAGCTGGTACAGCACATTTAACCTCTTAGAAGCTGTTTTAGGATGAGAGTATATGCGATCTTTCCAGGTAAGGGGATAGTTGTGTGGAAGAGTGTGATAAGTAGACAGATGAAGGAACCAAGTTTTTGAGGCATTGAGAGCCACAAGATTTTCTCTACCCCAATCAGAGATAGCAGAAAGATCAGAGGTCAGGTGTACCATATCCATCCTACATGAAGTATGGAGTGACTGTAAGTGTTAAGAGGGATATTTTGTGAAGTGGGTGGAGAAGTGAAGAGTGGAATCATGGGCATAGGAGTGAATAGGACAGGAAGTGTGATTTAATAGATCATTGATAAATAAAAGGAAAAAAGTGGGTGCCAACAGAGCCCTGAGGAACACTACTCTTATTAGCTTTCACAGAAGAATAGTGGCTATCTACAACCACAGCTATAGATCAGCCAGAAAGGAAATTAGAGATGAAGTCACAGATCAAAGGATAGAAACTGAAGGAGGGCAGTTTGGAAATTAAGGATTTGTGCCAGACTCTGTCAAAAGCTTTTGATATATCTTGTGTGATAGCAAAGGTTTCATGAGAATCCTGAAAGGAGGATGACCAAGAGTCAGAGAAATAGAGAAGAAGATTGCCAGTAGAGTGTCCCTTGTAGAACCATACTGATGATCTGAAAGAGGGTTATTAGAAGAGGTATTTAAGAACCTTCCTATTAAAAATAGATTCAAAATCTTTAGAAAGTTAAGAAATCAAAGCAATTGGACGATAGTTATAGGGTTTAGAGCAGTCACCCTTCTTTCGGATAGGCTAAATGAAAGTGAACTTCCAGCAGGAAGAAAAGTACCAGATAAAAGCCAAAGATGAAAGGGTATGTTTAGGCAGGGTGTCAGCAGAGAAAAAAGTCTTGAGAACAATAGGAGGGATACCATCAGGACTGCATGCCTTCCTAGAGTTGAGTCCAGCACACTTGAAGGGGCCCCAGCCATGGAAGCAGTAATCATTCCATGGGAAATCAAAGAAGTATTGCCTAAGGGCCAACCAATTAGCAGCGCCAGTGCCATTGGTGCCTCTTGGGAGGATTCAAAGGATGAAATGGAGCGATAGGACAGGAAACAGATTGTGATTGGAAGTGCCCAATGGAGAAAAAAGTGTGACAGAGTAAGAATGATGAGAAGTGAGAAATAAATCCAGAATGTAGGGCCTGTCTCCAAGGTGATCAGGGATGTGAGTAGGGTGTTGTACAATTTGCTCGAGGTCATTCAGGATATAAAAATTGTAAGCTAATTAACCAGGGATCAGACATGTGGTCTATTACTGGGTTTCTATTACTATTACTTTTGATTTCTTCTATTATTATTATTACTTTATTTTTCATCTGTTGCTATTACTTTTGTATGTCGGGTACTTCACTCATTTGAAAAGGATCTTTGTGTGTATTTAAATGCAATTAGAAGCAGTGTGTTAATAAATGTTTGTTTCAACCAAATCATTACAATTTCAGACTAGATCTTGAAATTTTTTACTTTATTGAAGGAAAAATTTGCCACAATATTAGTTCACATACATGTTTATTTTAGTTTAGAGTAGATTTAGTTCATTTTTTCAGTTCTTTGTTCACACAATATGTTCATTGCCACTGTAATAGAAAAGTAATAGACTATTATCTTTTACTTTGCCTTCTGTTACTATTACTAGTACAGGCAAAAAAATATGCTCTTATTACTATTACTATTGAAAAATCCTGTAATAGTCTATTACTATTACCCCATGTCTGCCAGGGATGTTAATGAAATAGGAGGAAAGCCAAAGGTGGTGGTGAAATCATGTAAAATAGAGGTTTCAGCAAAAGGAGAGTGGAATAGAATGTATTCCACTTTGGAGGTGATGATGTCAAAGAATTTTGGATACTCAGTAGAATTACTAGAAAGGTAGATAGTGCAAATGTATTTAATTTGAGATTGGCATGTAAGCTGTAGCCAGAGGGTATTGATTGTAGGGGATTCAAGTTTGGGTATACGAGAGCAAGTTAGGTTATTGTGTACAATGTACATATACACAACATCCACCTTTGAAGTGAAATTGAGTATAGAGGAAGTAAGAGGGTACAGAAATGGGGTTGCTGTCAGTCATTCCAGATACCCGAGTTCCAGTGAGGAAGAGAAGGTGAGGTTTAAAAGAGGAGAGGAGAGGAGAGGTGGTGGTCAATAGATTGAAATTTTGAATAAAGGCCTTAAATGTTGCAGAAGTTCATCAAAAGTGAATCAGGCAGAGGCCCAGAACATCTTGAATGGGCAGTAGCAGAACCAGCCCTTCTGCCTGGGTTTGCATTCCCAGTATTGGCAATGGGGGAGCCAGAAGTGGGGAGACTGGACTAGGTTTTAACAGTAACCCAGAGCTGTTTCTAGCAAAATGCCCTATCACAATGATTTAAGCACTTTTGCATGAATTACAGTATCTGCCTATGCTTGACTAGATTGACTTAATTAACATTCTTAATTGTCTGCCAGGGATGTTAATGAAATAGGAGGAAAGCCAAAGGTGGTGGTGAAATCATGTAAAATAGAGGTTTCAGCAAAAGGAGAGTGGAATAGAATGTATTCCACTTTGGAGGTGATGATGTCAAAGAATTTTGGATACTCAGTAGAATTACTAGAAAGGTAGATAGTGCAAATGTATTTAATTTGAGATTGGCATGTAAGCTGTAGCCAGAGGGTATTGATTGTAGGGGATTCAAGTTTGGGTATACGAGAGCAAGTTAGGTTATTGTGTACAATGTACATATACACAACATCCACCTTTGAAGTGAAATTGAGTATAGAGGAAGTAAGAGGGTACAGAAATGGGGTTGCTGTCAGTCATTCCAGATACCCGAGTTCCAGTGAGGAAGAGAAGGTGAGGTTTAAAAGAGGAGAGGAGAGGAGAGGTGGTGGTCAATAGATTGAAATTTTGAATAAAGGCCTTAAATGTTGCAGAAGTTCATCAAAAGTGAATCAGGCAGAGGCCCAGAACATCTTGAATGGGCAGTAGCAGAACCAGCCCTTCTGCCTGGGTTTGCATTCCCAGTATTGGCAATGGGGGAGCCAGAAGTGGGGAGACTGGACTAGGTTTTAACAGTAACCAGAGCTGTTTCTAGCAAAATGCCCTATCACAATGATTTAAGCACTTTTGCATGAATTACAGTATCTGCCTATGCTTGACTAGATTGACTTAATTAACATTCTTAACTAGAGGCTGCGAAAGCTGAGTGGCTGAAAAGAGAAAAAACAACATGAATTTAAAACTAAAAAAAGACTAGAAATGAGAATCAGCAAAACCCTAGAGGGTTACGCAAGGTTGGTTTACGCTCCCTCACCCTCCTCTACCATTGGTTCTGTTCAATAGTTGGATGGGTGACCATTAGGGAGGAGTGATGATATACAGAGCTAAAATTTTTTTGTTTCAATTTACTATAATTACAAAAAATTGCCATTTGGTACCACTTAACTATTGACAAATAGTTTTCATCTATTCATATATTTAGGTCTGCCTTTTAGGAGGAAAAAATTTCACCAAATTTCACATTTTTAAGAAGGGTCTCAGCCATTTTGCATGATTATCTACCTCCAATCTTGCAAAATACCCAGAACTTGCCATATGGAAGTGGCTCCTCCTTTAGTTCAACCCACCTCCCTCTATCATTCTAAAAATATTGAATTTCCTTGATAATACAGCCATATGTGTAGAAGTAGTTCAACAACTGAATTCTTTTATAGGGTTAAATTTTGACATTGCTGTTCTTGATTCAATTCTACTCTTGATATAACTGTCTGTTTCATTCCACAAACTGCCATTGCAGCTTCTGTCACCAAATGCACTGCTCTTTTAACTGATTGTGTGTGATGTGGAAAGTTTTGAAACTCCATTTTGAGAGGATTAGGGGAATCAGTAAACTTTTGGAGATCATCCTCACTTAGGTGCTTTGTTAGTGGTGGCTCCAATCTCTCTCTCTCATTCCAGGTTATTACTTCTGTGTAGTCAGTGGTGTAGTGCTGTGGGAACGCGTGGGAACGGCGTTCCCTTACTTTTTTTGGTAGACGGAACGGCGTTCCCTCACTATTTCAAATAAATCTGAACTTACAAATCTCTAACGTCATGAAATTTTAATTCCCACCCCTAGAAGAAATATGAGAAAGAATCATTAACTGTTTCATTTCTTTTAGCTTCAACTGAGGCAATGCTAGCCTATAAAGATCTGATGAAACGGTCACCACGGCGTACCAGTTGTTAACTTTTTTTTAGTTTAGTTAATCATTCCAGTTGTTAGCTATTTTTATTGATCGTACTGGATGTCGTATATCTAATGACACTGGAAATACTGCATCTTCAACCTTGGAATATATCCTAATATCCATTGCATATGACCTCAAAATATCCCTGAAATTGGTCAGATTTCAAAAGATTTCCTGGGGAGCTTACAGTGCCCCTGGACCCCCAGCTGTATGGGCTCACCGCACTCACCATTGTCTCCCCCATCTGAGTAACACTTTCAAAATGCGTTCCCTCACTTCTTTATTTAGCACTACACCACTGTGTGTAGTCCTTAGCATCAAAATTGAGAGAAGGCACTAAAAATTCATGGTCCTCTTGTAGGTTTCTTTTGTCTTTCATTTTTAGCATCTAACATCCTCTGTAAAGATAGTTTTCAGGGTAGATTGGTTTAAACAAAGGTTTTTTTTTGTTTTTCTGATGGAGGAAAAAACTTTTTTTTTTTTTTTTTTTTTTTTTTTTTTTTAAATGTAAATCACTGATAACAATTTCATATATCAGTTTCATACATGAAACCCAATATTGTGCTTATTTTTTAATTATGTCTGTTACACTGTCAGCAATCAACATCCTAAAAAAAATATGTCTACCTTCAGCTAAAGTATTTTACTACTTTTCAATGTAGCTGAAGCTGACAGGTTCCTGAACCTAACAGGTGTCTGGTAAGAAAGAAAAATGAGAAATTTAATTTACCATTGTACTAAATAGGGTTGGTTGGTTTTTACTAAATAATTTCTATTTGCCTATATAATTTACATTCCTAGTCACTGCATTTGACATGTTTTGTTTGTATGAACAATATGATTATGGTATATCTGAAATCTGAATTGTGTTAAAGGAATTGTTTTTGTTATTATCACTATTATTTAGAAGAAAATAATAAACAAGCTGGTTTTATAATTTTGAGTGTAAATGTAGGTAGTTTCTTTCTTGTAAATGTTAGTATAATGCTTAAATAAAGTAATATTAAAGATAAAATCATTTTATTACAATCAAACACTAACAAACCAAAAAACCATTAAGACCAAATAAACAATTTTTTTTAAACCAATTTTTTTTTTTTTTTTTTTTTTTTTTTTTTTTAAAACATGTTTTTTTTCCACCCTGCTAGTTTTCATACTACAATCCTATCATCAGTTAACATTGATGATAAAAAATTCACAGGATGAGCATGAAATGCATTTCTTCTAATGACAGGAGCAATTATTGTTTTAGGTTATCATTAAGATATCTTGAGCATTTGAATCGTTTCAGACAAATGTTCTCCCACTTTGGTGCAAGATGATTTAGTTTTAATCATAAACCACAATAGAGAATACACTTTAGTAACATATTCTGCTAAACCCCATAGCAGTCACAAACTCTCACTACTGCCTTAAAAGGTGCTCTCATTTGAGTATTGCTGCAAGATGGCTCACTTGAACATTCAGTCAGTAATTCCCCCTCTTCAGAGGAGATATCTTCTATAGATTCCTTACTAAGTGGAAAATTTCTTTCTCTTTTCATTATTTTATCAGCTTGTATAGATCAAAGTTGCTTTCTCTTCTCTCTCCACAATTTTATCAGATTTAACTTACGTTCATGGGTGTACTGTACACCCATGAACATTTTTCTTTCATTTCATTGATCACTGAGGAACAATCTTTCAGTTGGTGGAACCTTTGATTCTCTTTTGCAGTGACAATTGTGGAAATATTCACACTTCCATGTTGCAGTGTCAAATAATTTATTTGACTGGTCTTTAAATTTCTTTATTTTAGCAATGTGTATGCAGCATTCAATTTCCTTTGCTTGTAGTTCAGAAGGTTTGTGTATTTGTTGTAGTGGCTTAAATCATCTGTTGCACTCTATCATGAGAAACAGTTGGGATTAATGCCTTCCACCATACTTCCTGTAGTTTTAAAGCCATTTCTCCAGTAACTTTGAATACAGATGGATTGGTTTTTGAAGGTATAGAACCATATGGTTCATGATGCAGGAAGTTGTAGTATCTCATAATTTCTGAATAGGTTGGCAATACATTTGAACTTAAATCCTTTAGAGCACTGAAAACTGGACACTCCAAATCTATTCTCATCTTCAAAAGTTTTTGTGTAGACATTTTAAGATTGTTTTCAAACAATGAAGACCCAAACTTTGTTTGGCAACTGAGTTGTTTATCAGATCAATTAATATTACACAATGTTTCTGAAATATCTGAAAAAAATTACAAGCATTAGTTATATAAAATGCATAAAGTTACAGTAAATTACAGAGAATACATATTAAACATGCATAAAGCTATAACAAAAGCCAAATTTACCACATGCCTCACAGTATGCGAGAGTGATAATTTAATGAAACTGGCAATTTCTTTGAAATATATACACCCTCTGTGGTAGACCTAAATAACCTCAGAATAAAGTGACATTTGGTATGAATATTGTTTGCCCCATTTGGCAACATTTTCACACAACAGTAAAGTGCACTTCTGAGAAAAAGTTTTTCACTCCACCCTATTGCACACACTTGCTTATGATTAGGTGAATTATGTTGTGTGAATGAGTACCACCTGTCCTTGGAAAGAAGGAAAATGTAGAGGTAGTAGTCATAATATCCAGTTTAATTAACATTTAAGGAAGGTTCGTTCTTTAATTTTTATAACCTCAAATCTCTCATTATAGGAAATGGAAGATGACAGAGAAGAATTTAATGCAGTGAATTATGAAAGGTATTATAGACTAAAGTCTGGTAGTTTGAACTTTTAAGTTAATTCAACAAGACTCGCATTTCTTTATAACTGAAAACCCACTTATTCAAAGAAAATACTGTACAGGCAAAATTTTATTTAATCATATTCTTTTCTAGTGTACCTTTAATGAGTGATTCTGGTGGTAGTGATGATGATGATGCATTGATATCACAAGAGAATGGTACCACTACTGAAGCAACACGAGAGGCTGATAAAGACATTAATCCCCTTATTATTGAAGACACCAAGAAACAGTTGATTGTGTTGGGGCAAAGGAACAGAAGCTTGAATTGGATTATTTTCTCTCCCTATCACCTCACTCTCCAAAAGCTTCTTTCATTGGTTTACTTGGCTTTGCTTATTGCTGAGGAAGATATCCTCCTCCTTGATTTGTTGAGGTAATTATGATTGTTGTAAAATGAATTGACCTCATAAGAAATGAGGATGTTTGAGAGGTGTGTGGAATGAAAAAGTCACTGGATGTAATGAAAGTCAGCGTTGGTATCTGATCATTTGAAAAGACTGAGTAAATGACAGGATTATAAAAGTAATGTAACAGTGAGAATTGGAGGGCAGATTATTATGATCTATTACTATTACTTGAAAAATCCTGTAATAGTCTATTTCTATTACTATTACCTATTACTATTACCCCATGTCTAGTTTGTATGTTTCTTTCCCAAATGGAACCATACCATGGTGAATTGACAGGAATGTACTTCCAGGTTATGTTGTGTTTGATTAAATGAGTGTGTACTGTTTCACTGTCACAAATCTGCTGAATAATTCTTTCAGTAGATTTGAAGTATGTGGCATTATCTGACCATATAGTTTTAGGCACAGAATTGTGTACACAAAATTGTCTGAAAGCAGCAATAAAAGCCTCTGCTGTCAGATCTATGTCTAGACATATGGTATGTGTTGCAGCACATGTGAAGAGTATAATGTACACTTTATATTCCTTTCAGTCCATTTCTCTCCAAAATCTCATTCACCACTCCAGTGTAGTCAGTATCCATGGTTTCAAATGGCTGAGTAAATGTTACTCATTCCACACGTAGGTCTGGAGGGCTTGGGGTCTTAAAGGGTCATGAATGGATATGTTTGCAAGGAATGCATGTGTCTAAAAGTTTCTTTGTTTCAATTCTACCTTTTGGTAGCCAGTAAGTTTTTCTCATCTCTGTCATGGTTTGTGGGACCCCCATGTGGTGTAGTTTGTTGTGGGTATCCTTGATCATGAGGTTTGTGAAGTGATCCCTCCTTGGAAGAAGAATTGGGTGCTGAGAGTTGTAAGTCAAAGTTGACTTGTTGAGTCTTCCTTTATACCTTATTAAACCCTCTGTATCTAGGTACAGATTTAAATCCATGACAAGTGAAGGAATGTCTTTGTTTAATGTTTTACTGAACCTAAGATACTTTAGCTCCTTGTCAAATTCTGAAGCTTGTATGTGTTTGAGCCAGTATTTTGTTGCAGTTTCTGTTAAGTTAGAAAAGGCCTTCTGAGGACAGTGTTTGACCTCGAGTTTGTTGAGGTCTGAATAATGTTTATACACTGCGTTCGCACTTATTAAGCAGATTACATTTTCTCCAATGTTTTCAAAAGTTTTTCCCTGATTTCAATGAAATTTGTAGCAAATAATCACTATATATAGCAACATTGATGGTATTTATTTCGATAAAATATTTTGATAATTAAAATAATTATTTAATTTTATTGAAAAATGTGTAAAATATTGTGTTCCAACTTATTAAGCAAGTATTCTATTTATGGATCTAAATGGTGAAAATGGGTAAGAAGAAGGATTTAACATTAACTGAGAAAAGAAAAATATTCAAGTTACTTGCTGAAAATATAAAATCTATTGAAATTGTGAAGCAGTTTGGCAGAGCTTATCGAACTGTAAACAAGTTTGTAGCAGAGGGTACCAAACTGAGGCAGCGAAGTGATAAAGGAGCTATAAGAAAAGTGACAAGGTGGCAGATATCTGTAATCAAACGCAAATTGCAAAGCATCCATTGTCCTCAAGTAAAGAGGTTTTTGAGCAGGCTGGCATACATAATGTACCAAGAACATCTCGATGTGGAATCTTCCAAACAATTGGCAAGACGTGTAAACCTATGATTCAGTCACCATTAACACCCAGGTACAAGAAGCAGCGTGTTGAATGGGCGTGTCATACATGAAAACAGATTTTAATACTGTATTGTTAACCGATGAATGAAGAGCAACCCTTGAGGGATCTGATGGTTGGTCAAGAAGATGGATTGCTAAGGGTCAATCTCTACCATGGAATGAGGTTTTCTTTTAGAAAGTTAGTGTAAGACTGGGCATTCATTTTTACACCATCAGGCACTCTGTATGGGACAGCTACTTCATTGCCTATCAATCCTTCCCAAAACATGACACTACCCTACCTCCACCTTGTTGGCGTCTTAATCTCGATGGTAGAAATTGGCTCTCAGCAATCCATCTTCTTGACCAAACATCAAGTCCCTCAAGGGTTGCTCTTCATTCATTGGTGAACAATACAGCATTAAAATCTGTTTTCATGTACTGATGCGCCCATTCAACATGCTGCTTCTTGTACCTGGGTGTTAATGGTGACTGAATTGTAGGGTTACACGTCTTGCCAATTGTTTGGAGGATTCTACATTGAGATGTTCTTGGTACATTATGTATGCTAGCCTGCTCAAAAACCTCTTTACTTGAGGACAATAGATGCTTTGCAATTTGTGCTTGATTACAGATATCTGCTGCCTTGTCACTTTTCTTATAGCTCCTTTATCACTTCGCTGCCTCAGTTTGGTACCCTCCGCTACAAACTTGTTTACAGTTCGATAAGCTCTGCCAAACTGCTTCACAATTTCAATAGATTTTATATTTTCAGCAAGTAACTTGACTATTTTTCTTTTCTCAGTTAATGTTAAATCCTTCTTCTTACCCATTTTCATCATTTAGATCCGTAAATAGAATACTTGCTTAATAAGTTGGAACACAATATTTTACATATTTTTCAATAAAATGAAATAATTATTTTAATTATCAAAATATTTTATCGAAATGAATACCATCAATGCTGCTATATATAGTGATTATTTGCTACAAATTTCATTGAAATCAGGGAAAACGTTTTGAAAACATTGGAGAAAATGTAATCTGCTTAATAAGTGCGAACGCAGTGTAGTCAAAAATAGGTTTGTCCTCAGTAATCTTTTCAGTTGTTGTAGAGTTTAGTGTTAGGTTAACTACTATGGCTGGCCAAAGATCCTCACATGTTAATCATTCAGGTCAGGGTTGGCAAAAACCCAAAGCTCATGGGTTTTTGGGTGGGTTTTGGGGTTTTTGGGTTTCATAATTTAAATTAAAGTTATAGTTATGATTTTTAGAATTTCTATATTTTGTTTCAGTTTTAAGGTCACTTTCAACTGAAGAAGATGGCAGTGTGCTGTTGAAACATATTGTGTTTTCATTTAACATAAAGTGTGGCTTTTGTTCTATTTTGAATCAACATAGTAGCGTGTTTTTCTGAATTTTTATTGCAATTTGTTTACAGGCATAGACAGTAGACATTATTTTTATTTTTGAACATCTTTTTTTCAGAGATCAGTTTTAGTTAATTAATATTTATTTAATAATGCCTAAAGTTAGACCTGCACATACTGGTGGCAGACTTAAAGCTGCTAAATGGGATGAAGTAAAAATGTTGAGTGACCAACCAAATAGAGTTCAGTGCAAATACTGCAGATGTGTATTTAAAAAAAATAGAATGAGTGAAACATCACTTAAATCAATGCAATAAAAAATGGGTACAGGCTTGTGATGATGAAGCAGATGAGCTTACAAATACAGCTACATCAGCAACTCCTCCTCCTCCTACACAAAGACATGGCAGTTTTGAGAGTAGGCCCTCTTCAAGCAAATCATATGAAAGCCTGGTTCATGATGACACTACAATTCACAATAGTGAGACTTCATTCACTTCAACCACTTCTGAATCTTCCATACCATTTTCTCATTCTACTCCAGCCAAGAAAACGCAAGGTCAGATAATGCCATATGTGGTTAGAACAACTGTAGATCAAAAAGAACAACTAGATTTGCAAATGGCCAGATTTTTCTTTTCAGCAAATATTCCATTTGTGGTTGTAGAGAATAAAGAATTTATTAAATGGGTCCAAAATTTAAGACCAGGCTATTCACTCATAATTCATAAGCATTCATAAGAATTCATAAGCATTTAAGATCAAGTAATACTTGTGAATAATATATATACACACACCTTTATTTAGCATTCATTAGTTTTACTGTACTCTATTTGTGTCTGTAGTCTGGACACCATTTAAAAGTCCAATAAAACTTTTCAATTTTTCATAATCTTTATTTACACATTGCATAATTTAAGAATTGTTTTATAAATCAGCTTCCTTGAAATAATCAACATGCCAAAGCATTCTAATTAGCTACAATTGAACAGTGTAGCAATCAGAAAAATTTCAATTATTTTAAAATAAACATCTCAGACTAAAAAAACAAAAACCCACTGAAAATTCCAGTGGGTTTTGGGTTGGGTTTTTGGTTGGGTTTTTGGGTGCCAACCCTGATTCAGGCCCTTCATACCAAACTTTGTTTGCTTTCAACAGTTTGTAAGAGAACACACTTGTCAAAAAGTTTGCAGGATTCTGTTTTGTATGTACCTACATTTGATACCAAGGGATGTGTGTTTCTGTTCTTCACAAATATGTTTTTGCAGGAAGTTTATCTGTTTGTCCCCTATGTTAGACAAATTTGACTTTCTGTCCATAAGTAAATGTCTGTTATGTCAACTTCTTTATAGACTTGTGAGAGAAAGTCTGCTGTTTTGACTCCCAGTGAGACAGCCAATAATTCAAGTTGTGGTCAGTTTTCTTTTGGCTTAAGGGTGCCACTTTTGCCTTTGAATAAACCAAGTTACTTTCATCTTCACTTATTAAATAGGCACAACACCCATAAGCTTGTGTACTGGCATCTGTAAAAATGTGTAGTGTTTGGGGTTTCAATCTGTAACCAGCACATCTTGGTACATAG
The DNA here is from genome assembly GCA_023014485.1 of Bathynomus jamesi. NCBI lineage: Eukaryota > Metazoa > Arthropoda > Malacostraca > Isopoda > Cirolanidae > Bathynomus > Bathynomus jamesi. Next base: position 110,762 of record JAJOZX010011944.1, read on the forward strand.
ATGTTTTGAACTTTGTTTAAATCTGGGGCCAATTTTTTCCCATGGAGTTGGTCTTCCACTGAAAGTGGTTCATCCCAATCAATTTTCCTTTTCCATAAATTCTGCAAAAGGATTTTGGAGCTTACTGTTGCTAGTAAATATAATCCAATAGGGTAAAAAATTTTGGATGATTCTGAAAGGACTTGTCTTTTTGTATTGGCATCTGGATTTAAATTATAACTCTTTGTGCAAAGAGTGTCATTGTGTTCAGAATTCTGTTTTAAAAACCAAAACATTCCAAGTTTTTGGGTAATTATTAGGTTCAATGTTCCCTTTGTTGTCTTTTGTGATCTGTTCATTTAATTTAGGAGAATTAGAAACCCACTCTCTCAGTCCAGAATTTCCTTGCTTCATTATGGGTTGACATTTTGTAAATTTCAAGCAATTCCTCTTCAGTTAGAGTGGAACCAATGAGGTTATCTACATAAAAGTTTTGTTTTAAAAACTGAAATGTTAAGTTCTCTTGAAGTAAGTCTAGGTGGTTTTTAATTGTTAAAGCAAGAATACTTGGAGAACAATTTGCTCCAAAAATAATTACTTTAAATCTGTAGGTTTTGAAACCTTTGTTAATGTCATGTGGATCATTAAACCACAAAAACCTGAGATGATTCTTATCATACTCAACTTTAAATTTATACAGAGGAGTGCTTTTTCTATGTCACTCTGTACTGCATAATTATCTCAAAAGAAGCAAAGGAAAATTTTTACAAGATCTGAGACAAGATTTGGGCCTTCCATGAGACAATCGTTTAAACTAACAGAATTTGTATCCTCTAAACTACTATTGTATACTACTATTAGTTTAGTTGTGGATGAGTCTTCTCTGTAAACTCCTCTGTGTGTTAAATAATGACAACCTTATTTCTTAGAGGGTTCATTGGTAACTCCTTCAATGAAGCCCCCTTTCTAACTGTTCTTTGAATACATTGTTGTATTAGGGTGTGTCAATTTTAGGGAGCAAAGTGAAATCTTTAGATTTTCAAAGACTACTAGTGACCAAATGATGCATTTTTATGTGCTAAATCAAAATATGGCTTTAAAATCCAGATTTGACCACTCGTAGCTACTTATATTTGAAGTTGAAGTTTACGAAAAATCAGCAATTTTTGCAAGTATTTTTTTATTATATATAACTACATTTTACATACATTACATACAATTAAAGACATTTTGATTGTATTTCAATATTAAAACTTAGAAATATAGATAGGTTTCTTGAACTTTGCCAAGGATGCCATGTCTGCCTTGCTCTTATTCCTGGACATGAGCTCCCTACTGGCCACCTGGCCACTGATGTACGCCTCCCTCCTCTCTTGTGAGTAAACATGTTGTGCTGCTTCATTTGTCATCCTTACACACCTCACTACTGACTGTGTGTGTGAGGGCCATGTAGGAACTTCCATTGGTCTATCCAGAAACTCCTTGATTGCAGCAGTGGTGAGGGAGTAGGTCAGAGGAGGGTCAGTCACGCCAGAGCTCCAGTCAATAAGCTCTGAGAGTTTGGTGGCATCTGGGTTGATGTCAGGAGTCTTCCTGGGTCTGACACTGCAGTCTCCTACCTGTGTGTCCTCATCTCCTTCACCTCTGATTTCCAGTATCCTCTACACTGCCTCCCTCCTCTCCTCCTCCACCTCACTGCACAGCATGGCCTGGAGCACAGCCTCAGAGTGTGCATACCAGGCTGATCTCTTCACTGTAGGCATCACTCTTCCTATCACCTCCTCCTGACTTCTGAGCAGCTCCAGCTGGTACAGTACATGCCTGGGACTAGTGATGCAACGGAGCTCCGGCTTTGGCTCTGGCTGAGCAGGAGTTCTGGCCATTTTAGAAAACCTCCTGCTCCAGCTGGAGGTCTCACTAAACTCCAGCCTCTGGCCAGAGGTGCCAAGTACACCAAACTCAATTCTGACAACTTTTAGTTTTAATTCTATAAAACTATAAAACCTCATTTTTGCACCTATCCAAATATTTCAGTTCTCAGATTTCTAACAATTACTTAGATGGGATCATTGTGATATATTTCTTCTTTCCCTAATTACAAGGCAGTAAAACAGAGGAAAGACTCATCTTGACATGTAGCTATACCTATAAGTTATAACAAAGGTGTCAAGTATGGGTGGGATCCCATGTTACATAAAACACCAAAGTCACTCAAGGAATTAGCTTTTTCATTCAAATCCTATCTTACTAATTGCCCCTTGGCGTGTATGTACAGGAGGCACTTTTGCAATTTGTTATTTACTTTTTAAATATTTTTATTTACTCCTTAGACATGCCTCTCATAAAATTAGCCTGATAAATGATACGGCTGAATGCAGTATTTTTTCACCTTCTCTAAATGCTGGGGAAGTATATATAGGGCATAGGCCATTTAGGGCAACAACCCTGCCAGGCAGTTCTCCATTATGAAATTTATGAAAATGTGACAGGCAATTCAACTGAGCTTTAAAGTTTAGATAAACCTTGAGTTATTTACTTATTTTACTTATTTATTATGCTATATATCAAAAGATTAAAAAAGTGAAACAAGGAAATTAATAGATTTATTGAACAAAAAAGAAACACATCAGAAAGTAGTGGCATAAAAAGAAAAATAAACAATAAGTCATTCCTCTGTGACATAAGGTAGGCCATATAATCTGGATACGTATACCAAAATACAAAAACAAAATTACCTTGGACAATTATATAGTTACAAACAGGGCTGTGGAGTCGGCAGAGCTGGGCACTTCCGCAAACGGCAAATTCCGCAATTGCGGAAGTATGTTTTTCGTTTGCGGATTTGCGTTTGCGGCAGTCATCGCAAATTAGTGAATTTGCGTTGCGGAACTAAGACCACAAACGCAAATCTTTCCGCAAATTTCCCACGTGGCCACTGGCCAAGCCCGCCTTGGTTCATGTTTTCCTCAAGTATAACACGGCCATCCCCAGCTCTGCGGCCGTGGAGAGACTGTTCTCCCATGGGTCAGATATAATGAAGCCCAAAAGGGCCAGCCTGACCTCTGACAACTTCCAACGTCTCATGTTCATGAAGGGGAACATGGACTTATTAAAACTGGATTTGGCTCAGTTACTGGAGGAGGACGACTGAACTTGTTGACAAAGCCAGAGGTGTACACTTGTAGAGGCTAGAGGGGTTGAGTTGTACAGTGAGTTCAAGTTGTGTACAGTCACAGTGTTAACTTAATTTAACTTGTGTAATGTAATGTGTGTACAGTTACTACAGTTACAGTACAGTCTTCTCTAACGTGTCTAAGTCTCAAAATTTATGAAATTCAAATGATTAAATTTATTATTTAATTTATTTACTATTTACTTGCAGGAGGTGTTTTTGTTCAATATAATATATCAATATATGTAGTATTTTTATTTCTTCTACAATAGTGATTTATTGTAATAAATTATTTAGCCTTGTTTTTAATAAAAACAAGGCTAAAACATTAAACATTAAAAAGATATAAAAACTTTTTATACCTCTTTAATGTTTTGGATACTTTTTATAGTTAAAATTGCGATTGTGGAATTTGCGGTTTGCGGAAGTGTTTGCGGAAGTGCCCAGCACTGTAAAAATTGGAAATATGGTTTGCGTTTGCGAATTTGCATTTGCGGCACCAAAAATGGCAAGCAGTTTGCGGATTTGCGGTTGTGGAAGGTAAGGTTTGAGTTTGCGGATTTGCGATTGTGGAAGTGATTTTGAGTTTGCGGTGCCCAGCTCTGGGAGTTGGTGATAAAATTTGCCGACTCCGACTCCAAAAATTTTAACACTCCGACTCCAGAAATCTGACTTGTATAATTACGACTCCGACTCCGATGGAATGTTAAGGCCAAATTGATTATGATTAGCTTTATTAGGCCAATGGAGATTCATAAACAAGGCATTTCATCACCACCACATGACTCATCAGTTAGTGGCTGTAACTATGCCTTAATGGCTTTTTTCTCTTTATTAAAAAATTATAATAAATCCCAAAATACAAACTGATTGAAGCTTAAACAAAATAAGATTATTATTGGTTTAGCAAATTAATAAGATGTTTTTGTATTATTATAAACATCCGTAATACATAATATTTTCCATCAGCAGTGAGTGAAAAATATTTAAAAACAGCAGATTTATACTTTTGATGTGACATTACGCTGTTATCATTACTTATCAAATTGAAATCTAAAAATCTGAAAGATTTAGGGTTGCTAGTACAAAATTTTTAAATTTCCTTTTATTAATTATGTTAATTAATTAATTATAATCCTTATTAATTATAAGCAACTATATTTATATATTATTTATATTTATATATTTATATATTATAGGTATATTATATATTATTTATATATTATATTATATACAGGGTGTAAATAAAGTCAGGATCTATTTTTGTGAAGCACTTCGAAATTATATGGAATTCAATCATAAAATGATAAAGTGGTAACATTTATTAAATAATTAAGAGTAGGATTCGACGTGACGCCCATCAGTATCCCTGCACAGCTCAAATCGTTCCGCAGCATTTCTAAACACATTCTGGAGCATTTGTGGGGTTATGTTATCTGCAGCAGTTCGTATACGTGTACGTAAGTTTTCAAGAATCGTAATCTTCGTCTGATAGACGTGCGATTTGATAAAGCCCCATGCAAAGAAATCTAAAGGGGTTAAATCTGGTGATCTCACTTGCCAAGGTCTGTTGCTTCCGCGTCCGATCCAGCGATTTGGAAAATGTCCATTTAGATAATCCTGAACAATTTTGGCATAGTGACAAGGAGCACATCATGTTGATAGACGATGGGGATAGGATTGTTAGTACCGTCGTCTATCAACATGATGGTGCTCCTTGTCACTATGCCAAAATTGTTCAGGATTATCTAAATGGCCATTTTCCAAATCGCTGGATCGGACGCGGAAGCAACAGACCTTGGCCAGTGAGATCACCAGATTTAACCCCTTTAGATTTCTTTGCATGGGGCTTTATCAAATCACACGTCTATCAGACGAAGATTATGAGTCTTGAAAACTTACATACATACGAACTGCTGCAGATAACATAACCCCGCAAATGCTCCAGAATGTGTTTAGAAATGCTGCGGAACGATTTGAGCTGTGCAGGGATACTGATGGGCATCACGTCGAATCCTACTCTTAATTATTTAATAAATGTTACCACTTTATCATTTTATGATTGAATTCCATATAATTTCCAAGTGCTTCACAAAAATAGATCCTGACTTTATGTACACCCTGTATTAAAACATTAGGTTAAATCTATTTTATTCATAAAATTGAGCTAGGCCTAGGCTGCTATGGTTATAGTTGAAGGATTTGCACTGACTCCGACTCCATCCAACTATGCACTTCCGACTCCGACTCCACTAAAAATTAACTGACTCCATGACTCCGACTCCATGACTCCGACTCCTGACTCCGACTCCACAGCCCTGGTTACAAATAAAAAATATATAAAATTTGAACTAATTAGTATTTAAAATCTATTATTTTATTTGCAAATTATGGTGCAGAAAAAGGAGCTTGTCTGCAAGTTCTGGAGAAAGTCAATTTCTCTTATTTGTAAAAAATGTTCCCAGCCTGGCTAAACATTCTTTCACTAAATACACTAGATGGAGGAGAAGATATGTATTTTCTTGCAAGATCAGGTAAATGTGAGTGAGTAAAGATTTTTTCTCTCTTTCCACCAGATAAGATGATTTGATGTATCTGAATCTTTTGTTTTAGTGTTGCTGCTTGTTGATGAATCAGTAGTAGATCTTTCCATGATTGGTGTACTTAAATATTTATCCACATCAATTTCTATTTTTTCTTCAATTTCTTGTTTTCTTTTTATGCTACTGCTTCGCTTTCTTTTGGTAGACTTTATTCTTCATTTTCCCTGTGGGTCATTCCATGTCAGTTCAACAGAATTTTGGGTCGAAAAAACGTGACCATCACCGATTTTTTTAAAATTGGTACACTTATAGATCTCGGTGAGAAAAACAGAATGGCACTTGTTTCAACACTAGGTCATATGGTCCCGGAGATATGGCCATTCAAATTTTGTAAAAAGAGGTCAATTTCCAAGGTCATACCATATTTCAACATGAAATATCTCAGCTCCTATTGCACTTATAGACCATTTAAACATTATTTTAAAGCAGATCTACAACTTTGTTTCTATTCATATTTTACCTCAGTAGTCCAAAAAAAGTTGATTTTATTTTTTACCTTTGACCTTGTGTAGATCATTTGATGTCACAACTGATTTTTTTCTCCTTTCACCCAGTTTTGGGTACACATGTCTACCTTAACCTAGAATAAGATTTTTAGTGTTGATTAAATTAGTATAGATGCTACAGCCATTTCAGTGGACCATACCTACCTCCATTTTGACCAAGTACCTTTTCCACCAAACTTTGGAGCACCGTTTCTTTGGAACTGTTTGAGCTAGAGTGTTGAGAAAAGTACCATTAGATTTGTCTCACTGAGATATATAATGTCTGCTATTTTTAAGACAATTTGCCTTTTAATATGTATATTAAAATAACCTATTCCTTTATTTTTACCAATTGAGTTATAAGAACCGATTCTTGTCTAGCTGGGTGAAACCATTAAAAAAGAGGCATCAACATAACTTTATATTTAAAAAAAGGCAGTTATTAATATTTACAATATATTTTATTTTTGTTTTCTTTCCCGCATACCGTCAGCTCCTTTTACAGAAACATAGTCTTTCAACCCTGGCATTTGTCTACTCACATCTGGTGAATGACAGAAGTCAATTACTTTGGCAGCAGTTTCACTATTCAGGTGTTTCCCCAAATGCAGATTAGGAGTTGAAAGCACTCCCTTCTCCCTCACCAAACTCTTTGCTTGCTTAGCCATGTAATCTGAGCACTTAAATTCTTCTCTGATCTTTACTTGTGTCCATCTTTTTGGTAGGATAGTAAGAATTGTCAGTTTTTCACTTTGACTTGTCACTTGATTAAATTTCTCTTTTAGTTGTTCAAGAATCTCCAGTTCTGTATCATCTGAGTCACTGCATGAAATTGGTTGTTTAGTTGCAAGTTCAAGCTTTCTTTTCACAACTACTCCTACTTTCCTCAACTTTCTCTTTGCTTAACCAGTGCTGTCAGAGAGTTTACATGGTTTTATTGGGGTCTCATCAAGTGTGGCCAATGAAGCATTGAATTTACCAAGCTCATACTGCATTTCAACTACATCTCCAATGGTTTCTAGCTCAGATGGGGCACTTGATGAGGTGGATGGTGATTTTTCAAGTGGTTCACATTCAGGCATTGGGGATGGATGATTTGCTAGTATATTTCGACAGGTTGCACATGCTTTATGATTATTTGTTAGTTTCAATTCAGGATTTTGATCAATCAAATTTTTAGTCAATGCACGAATGCCTTTTTTCACTTTTCCTTTGTATTTTTTAAATGGGTCACAACAGAACCTGCCCATATTCAAATTGCTGAAATCCATGTTTATCTAAAAAGAAAAAAAAAAGTAGCTTAAAAGCCAGGGTTGGGTTTAATTACACACAATGAAAATGATTACAATTTTTTAATTTTTCTTCAAATTAATTACAGTTAGTATTGTACTTCACAATTTCAAGATCAGTTGCAATTACAATTAATTTTGTCTGAATCAATTACATTACAATTACACAAATATAACTATCTATTCTATACCTTATGTTGTTTTGTGCATTGGTCTCTCTTCACACGGAGGTCAAGCTGGTGGCCCCACCTCTAGGTCTGGCTTGGTGGAGGAGCAAGTTGCGTTCTTGCACTCTCCACCATACATAGCCAGGCATGTCTGGCTCATCTGGTACCATCCTGAGCCAGGCATCCAGTCTTCTCTTGAAGACTTGAACTTTGACCCCCGTTACGTTTCTGAGGTCCTTTGGAAGCTGGTTGAAAAGTCTTGGCCCCATGACAACCAAGCTATTTTCCTTCAGAGTTGAGGAGGTCCCTTGTCAGGCCTTTAATTTGGGAACACTACACATTCTGCCTTTCCTATTTTTCATTGTTGTTTGAATGGTAATTGGGTTTAGTTTTAGGTTTGGTACCAGTTTTTCGATCATTTTCCATATGTAGATTATGGTGTACCCCTCTCTCCTTCTTTCCAGGGAGTACAGATTTAGTTTACATAGTCTTTCCCAGTAGTTGAGTTCTTTGCAGCCATCAATCTTGGCTGTGAAATGCCTTTGCGTTCCTTCTAGTTTATCAGTTTCTTCCTTTTTATATGGGGACATCAAAACTGAGCAGTATTCAAGTTTTGGTATAATCAGTGTTTTTAGCAGGGGAATCATTACTGTCCTGTCCCTTTTCTTGAACGCTCTTAGTACCTCTCCGGTGACTCTTTTTGCTTTATTTATCGCTATCTGATTTTGTGTTTCGAATTTCGCATCATCTGTCATTATTATCCCGAGATCGATCGCTTTTGTGCTTCTCTGAATTTCCTGTCTATCTGGAGCATAATATGCAGTCTGTTTAAGTTCTTCTTTTCTACCATATCTCAGGAGCTGAAATTTCTCGGTGTTAAATGACGTGTTATCTTCTGACCATTTGTATATTTTGTTTGTGTCCCTCTGCAAGGCCTCCACATCATGTACATCACTGATTTTTCTGCTGATCTTTGTATCGTCTGCAAAGGATGTTACTATGCTGTTGCTGTTTACTCCACTGTCTATGTCTGTTAGCATGATAATGAACAGGAGTGGGGCCAGTACTGTCCCTTGTGGTTCTGAGCTGCATACTTCCGATTCTGATGATGATATACCTTGAATTTTGACAACCCGCAGATGTTCTCTGAGGAAGTTATAGATCCATTTTCCCACTTTGCCTGTTATTCCCATATATTTAATTTTATGTGCTATTATACCATGGTCACATTTGTCGAATATACAGGGTGTACATAAAGTCAGGATCTATTTTTGTGAAGCACTTGGAAATTATATGGAATTCAATCATAAAATGATAGTGGTAACATTTATTAAATAATTAAGAGTAGGATTTGACGTGACGCCCATCAGTATCTTTGCACAGCTCAAATCATTCCACAGCATTTCTAAACACATTCTGGAGCATTTGCAGGGTTATGTTATCTGCAGCAGTTCGTATAGGGTCATTCTCTGTCAGATCAACCAGTGCCTAACACCCTCATCTCTCAGATTTTGCTGAAATTTGGTTTATAGGGAGTTTGTGGGCCCTGAATCCATTTCTGAAATTATAAGGTCAATCCGACCAACAGTTCAAGAGATATGACCTCGGGAAATTTGAGGTCACTTGCGAGGTCACTAACATTTGGCGACCCATAACTTGGGTAATAATGGTCACAATTATATAAAAGTATATATATATTTAGAATCAGAAAACGACAAGGAATCCAAATATGCAAGTTTTAGAACTCTAGGTTGAAAAATAAAAAAGTTACACTGTAACCAAAATTTGAGGTCACGATTTGACCTCTGGGGTATCAAATGAGAATTTTTTTTTTAAATGTAAAAAATGAAGGCATAGGCATTGGCTATTAGAATCAGCAAAAAAAAGTTTGTTTATGTTAGTATTTTTCATGTAACTAACATATAAGTGAACACCATATTCATAAGTTGTGCGTCAATTCTACCTATTTTTTCACACAAGCTCATAATTTGACCTATAGAAATTAAAATTACATTTTTTTATAGATATAAAAACAAAGGCAAAAAACGTAAAATTGTATTTCACTGCTAATCTACACTGGCAATAATAGTTATAATAGTGAAAGGGGAAGACCTACTTAGAGGATTCATGTGCTAGCCTAATACAATTTTTGCATGCTCGATGCTCTCATCAATTTCTTTTTGTGGAAAAATGTATTGAATTCTGCTGCCTCCTCTTAGGGTATGACAACTCATTACAGTTAATATATGATGTCCTGGCACTGCACATGAATCCTTGTTTGATGGATAATAATATGCACTTGATCCTGATGACCCAGAGGGATGTAGAAAGTTCACAGTGAAATCATCAAACTCTTCACAATATTCCTCCACAATTCCATACCAAACTTGCATGTCATAAATGCAGCCAACATACTCTCCTGGTTTGACACATTTTAGGTTACCAAGCATTGCAGGTTCATTAGTAAAATGACTTTTCCTTATTCTTTTCTTTCCTCCAATGCCACTTGAAATGGGATACACCATCAGTTCTTCCTTGTTTAGGGAACAAATCTATGATATTTCTGAGTTCCAGGAATAGCCCTACTATCCTTGAATCGATGTTCCAACCGTTCTTCAGCATCTTTCAAATCAGCTGTAGTTACAAAGAAAAAATTTATCTTCTTGCTCAAGTTTTCTTCACAAAACTGAAACATGTGTTCTGGTGTAAGAATTTGCCTTTCTGTAGTTCTCTGCAAACTGGCACGAGCAGTAGCTCTTTTCACTGTTCCTCCAATCCCATCACATGCATTTTTGCCATGGGATGTAGCAAAGAAGTGCCATTCACAAGACAGACCAAAATCCTCTTCATGGTAACAGAGATTTGTGAAGTTGTATCTGTTCTTATATTGGCCAGCACATCCATCTGAGAAATAGTGCACCTTCTTCAATTGTGGGCATCTGAATTTAACATATGTCATAAGCTTCAATATGAATGAGTAAACCATTATAGTGTTGTGTTTTAGTGATGCAGATAAGAAACAGACACTAAAATGGCTAAGTTCCTGGTCTGCAGATGATCTATAATAGATGACAAAAGGGTGAACTGTACACTGTGAATTGTCCCAGTGAAACACTTGGGCAGCATCCTGAACAATGAAAGAATAATTCTCAGAGAAATCACCT